>JAOEHI010046781.1:0-20733 GCA_025447815.1 Percopsis transmontana | reverse complement strand
GTTAACGTTATTACTTTAAAAAGTAACAGCAGCAGTAAAACTGTTTCTACTGTGATGGTTTAACTTTGCAATCAATCTGCGGTTCAGCAGAGGCTGGGATATAGAAGTAGCCTACCCTATTTTAAACTAAGTAGGCCTAGGCCTAAAGCACTGTAAAGTAAACTGTCTATAGTGCGATAGAACAATAAAATCCGAAATGGACCACCCACTGTCAGCGCTGCATGGCCTCTGAGACAATAGATGATATTAATTTATTTAATGTATCTAATGATCCTGTCCATTAGCTTTGATCCATGTAACGTTACGGCTTCTCAGAATGTCAGCAAGCACAAATATTTATTTATTTATTTCTCATCCCCTCATCTACCCTCTCCATGCGTCTATATATGGCATCGGTGGTCTCCTGCTTCGACTATCTAGGGGTGCACATTGCTGACAACGTCACCTGGAGCAACAACACAGCCAGCATAGTAAAGAAGGCCAGCCAACGCCTACTTCTCGAGAAGGCTGAAGCGCACTGGCCTCGCTCGCCACCTCAGGCCTCGCCACCTCAGGCCTCGCCACCTTAGCCACCTCACCCACTATCAGTGATATTTATATCAGCAGGAATAGGGTTTCCTACCTCTTGTTTTATTTATTTAACAAGTGACATTGTAATCCTCAATTTTGGCCTCTTTATTCAAATGGAAATTCGTTTTGCAAATGGCAGTTCAATGTGCCAGCGAAACAGCTCCCCCATATGCTCTTTTGGTGTCAAAGTTCAAATGGCAAATAATTTTGTAAATGGCAATTCAGTTTGCAAATGTTGTTAATTAAACAACTTTGTGTCATATAAGTGTGACCAGTAGATGGAAGCAATGTTCTTCATTGTCTTTTGAATTTTATTTTTATTTTTTGACAGTTTATTTATTATTTATAGGCTAGGTTCCACATTGAAGCACCCAGGAGTCTTTGCTGGACAGGTAAAATTATAGACAGATTATTTTATTGTTGGTCTTTGCTATTTTCAAGTACTAGGGGCAGAGAAGTAGGCACTCAATTAATGTATGCATTAACTTATATTACTTTTTATTTTATTTATAATAATAACTCCTACTTGTCTGAATTTAATTGAAAAGTTGCTCTGTGGAAATGCAAAATAATGAGATATGTGTCAAAAACGTCAGTCGCTTTGCCACCCTGAAAGCTCCTGTGCAAATCTTCTCTTGAGGTCAATATCTTAACGAGGTCTACCAGAATGGCTGACTCTGTATGCATGGAGTATTACTTTGTTATTGGAACAATTGTGATATGGCCAAAGTAAAAAATCTCAGTAACCTAAAGTCCCTTTGCCCGTAATGTTGCATTAGCATGGCTTGTTGTCGTTCAGGCTTGAAAGGCAAACTGGGAAGAAAGGTAAGAGAAGTATTCACTACCGGGCCTAATCGGTGTTGGTTGAGCCTGGTATAGTTCGGTGGACTAGCCTATCGTAAAGTGAAAAAATGAAAAGGACCACTTTTGGATATAGGCAGTATCTCCCTACTACCCAGATGGCAAGCGGAGTGTCTGTGAACGGGCTCTTCAATATTGTTTCCCTTCTTTATTGACTGCAGCAAGTACTCTAAATGACAAAATTGTTGACCAGAGCGATAAAACTGCTATACAGCTATCAGTTTTGTTCACTGTTAAAATGAGATAGACAAAGAACTACAAACTCTTTCCATGGCATTTCCTTAAAATAATTCTTCTTTATGCAAAGTTTTAGGCAACATGACTTTTCTAGTGTAGGCCTTGTAGTCTACAGTCCAATTATGTAGTCGTGTAGGCTTACTATTAAATATCTAGAAGGTAAATAGGTTAAGAGCGATGTATTTTGCTAATGTTCTGTTGGCTTTAATTGAGTGTACCTGCACTGTAAATCGTGTGTGTTGAGGTTCAGGTGACTTTATTTTGAGTTATTGTGCTGTAGATCCTGTTGAGATGCAGACTGCAGGTGAATGTATGTCTAACATGCTGTTCATGGGTGCCTCTAAATTATGGGCCATTCCACATGTCAGATGTCACTCAATTGCATTGACGCGTCCGTGCCGGGAGTGGGGGGAGGCCCTTTCGTGTCCGTGCCCAAGGGCCAATTGTATCTCAAGCCACCTATGACAGGATAACAATATCATCACCTTAATCCATAGAACCTAACAAGATTCACTATCACTGTTTTGCTAGTAGTTTTATCTTTCTCTGTTGTACTGTACTTCCTCCGGGTGTGCCTACACATATTCCCTTGCTGGGTTAGGTTTCAGAATAGAATAAATATTATATTTATTATGTCCATGTCTCCTGGTTTCAGTCCTGGTGAGTTTAGATTGAACAGAGAGAGTAAGGTAAGTCAGGGAAGTGCCACCACATTTACAAGTACCTAAATATCATATGAAATTATATTTTTAATGCATTCCCGGCAGGAGGCCTCTAAGCTTGCGTGTGCTGCACCTGAAATGAGAACCACACAGAACCCAGTTCAAGTGAGGAATGTGCCTTTCCTCTCTATCCCAGAGGAATTAAGCTCTGGAATCTTTTTGCTTGAGGAGTCGGGTTGGCATGTCCTGGTTGGAGCATAACATTTGATACAGGCATGAAGCAATGTGCAATAGGCAAACCACCGCTGGGAATGCTCAAACTGCTGTATCCTATTTTCTCGAAAAATAATCAGTTACTACAGTGTATGCACAGATGCAGAACAGTCGAAAACCCCCGACATTTGTGTTCACAGCCTTTTTGGATGGCCCACGGTCATGTCTGTGGGGCCCATCTGGGAATAGAGAAAACAAGCTGGTGTGTAATGAATATATCTAAATTGTCTGGAAGGGGTAGGAGCAATAACTCATGCCAACAATGTCAAAAGTTGGCACCGAAACCTCAGCCAGACAGTGGACACCAGGGAACAATGACAAATAGGACATTGGGTTTTTTGTTGACCTGGAGTAAGCCCTAAAAAAAAAAAAAAGGCAAGTCAAATAAATTGATTCCTTTCTTTCAGACAGCACTGACCTGATCTATAAAAATACGTTAGTGGATTAAAAATATATACACCCTATTAACATAAAACATGAACTAATACACATTCCCCAAGAACTATAACTGTCAATGTAACTGTGCTGGTTATAACAGAAGGTCAACTCACAGGTTTTCCATTGTGGTCTAATTAACCTTAGTCGATCACATATTGTTCAATGTCAATATTTCAAGGCCAGGGTGGTAATTATCAGCCTCACAGTTTAACATTCACTTTGCGTGTATAAAGTTGAATTATATTACTAATACATTTTCCAGAAAGACTATAACGTGATTATGTTTATAGATAAATCAAAAAATAAAAGTAACTGTTCTGCTTATTTCTATTTACATATGACGTGCAGGTTACACCATATGATGTGTTATCACAGAAAGCTGCAGGCTATTATATACAATATCTGTGATATAGCCATCCCTACCCTCAAGTTATGTTTTTGGTGAGGATAATTCCTAATCTTGTATATATCCACTGAGCTTCAATATTAGGTGGCATTTCCAAAATGATCCATCTGAATCTTTCATAAACCTGGCTTCCATTTGTGCTGTATAAAATCTGACATTTCAGCGTGAGTACACAAATCAATAAGCTTAGATGCTGTCAAATGCAGTGAGCTTTTGGCTTTGATTGGCCATCATAATGCCACTTCATGTTTCTATGGGCAACAAAGGGAATCTAATCAATACAGAAAACTCTAAAAAATATGAATTTACAAGCAACGCTAAGACACAGCTATAATTTCAGCGTTGCTATATTTAAACATGCATGCTTTTAAAATGCCAGAGAAAGTAAAGCTTGCAGCAGAAATGTTGGATTATCTTTATAACATTCAATACTATACAATTGCACTACAGGTTCAAGCATTGAGTAAGCACATGCACATAGAATGCACAGAGTAAACACACAAATCACCTAAATGGTTGACAATATTTTGTTTGCTCCATTCTGTACAATAACATTACAATCAAATTTTGAAATATCATCGCTAGGTCAACCTAACAATTCAGATACATCAACATGCCATGAAATAAATCCACAAGGACACTTTACACCACAGAAATATAATAGTGGCAGACCATGGCTTGGTTACCCCACAATGATAAAATGCCCATTGACAGAAGGATTAGTAACGCTCCTAGCTCAGACATGCTAAATTGGGTAGAATAATGTGAAAACTTCCCTACCAAACCACACAAGAACAAGTTTGTGGTCCATACTTTGTACAGACCTGAAAAACTATAGAAAACAAGAATAAAGTGGAATTGTAAGCTTAATTTGAGTTATCTTATACAAAGATGTAGAGGAATACACTGAGGGCAGAATAGTAATTTTTCTCCCCTACAATTCTATAATCAACTGTGGATTAATTTGAGGCCAATGAAATGTTCGATAGGCTAAATCACACTATACTGGTGTTGTGTTGCTAACTGACAATCTACATAAACTATGCAATTGCCTTGATAAACATAATCCCCACTCTTATGTTATGAGGTTTGAATATATTATTTAGTATATAGAATATACTGTAGTGATATAGTATGTACAGCTACGGAAAAAAGAGACCACTGAGTAATAGTTTCTCTGGTTTTACTATTTCTAACATTTTATTTATATTCAATATATTTATATTTTTGTATTTAAATATTTTTTATATTAACTGTTTTAATTTAGACCCAGATGCTGCCAATGCGAGCAGATGCGAGCAGTGATGACACGAGGCTGGACCAGTCCATCACTTGGATTTAGCCACGCATGTGATTGACACGCTGTAAAGATTGATAATAAATCTGCCAGACACGGCCTGCTCAACTAAACACACTTGTGTGGAAGTGAGTTGTTGTCACAGATGTTTTATAGAAGTGTGAATGGGGAACCAAGTAGATTCTAAAAAACAAATATATTTCATATGGCATACATATAAATGCATCACATCTTTGGTGACATACTATGAGGTTTAAAGTAGGACTACAGGCTATGCCACAGTTCAGCAGGAGATCATTTGAAGTCTTGACTTACCCAGCATTTTCCACCCATCATCCCAGCCTTATGCCAAAAATAAGCATTTCCAGACTAGGCTTATACACAGACTAAATACTCGAGAGAATAAAATAAGTATAATTAACAGAATGATACTGTAATCAAAACAAACAAGGGAAGTTACATATTTAGGACAATTTCTATCGGTCTTATTTTTGTTCTCAAAATAATTAAATAATGGAGTTCAATACGTACAGGCACACAGAGTGATAATTTCTCTTTGTTTTACTGTACTCAAAGGAACGATATAAAATATTTTCACTGTCAATTGAAACAATTTAGGAAGCATCTGTGTGGTCCTGAAAATGCAACACAATTTAGTTTTGTTATACAATATTATATAACATACAGAGATGTCACAGTCATATATTTATCAAATATGTTTCATTTATTTAACTTAACAGATTCACGTACTGTAGGCTATAGTGCTCCTACATAAATCCGTGATTCTAAAAAAACTACAATTCCCAAAATATCTGCTCCCCCGGACTTTGACGTCATCAGGAAGTAGACCTATGAAGACCTATACAGCATAGAAACAGTGTGCGGTGAAGTGTCTTCGACTGGACTTAATGCTATTCAAAGGTAAGTCACTTACTAACTTGCGGATGGGTATACACACTTAGCGTAAATGTTTATTCCAATGCGCTTCTTATACCGCGATTTAACTAGCGCTGCATTAGATTTGTTAATTGTTTTTGCAAGGCCAGAACACTTTAGAAATATTGTATTTGCAGCTAGAGAAGTTAGCAAAGCATTAACGTTACGCTATACAATACGGTTATTTTAAATCTAGGTAAAAGGTTGTAACAAGACCACCTTTGGACTTTGTTTGGTAAAGTCGAAGTAGATAACGTTACTACAGTATATCCCTATGCACATTACCTGTACATTATCCTTGACAATAGAACTTGCCAAATTTTACAATGCAACTTTTTGGTCAATATTTGTCAATATATTTTGTGGTTATTATTTACACCTTATATTAGAAATAGGTTTCAGAACCGATTTATATCACTTTTAAGAACTGTCAGGTTCATAGTTTAAAAGATGTGGTTATGTATATTAATCACATGAGATGTGCACTTGAGTTTCAGTTGACAGACAAGTTAATATAACTTTTGATCATATTCCTGTTATCTGCTCAGGACGGACAGCACCTATTCTAGCGGAGCCCACGTTTATCACACACCTAAGATTGGCCATGTTTAAACTGACAAGGAAATGATTGGCAAGCTTGAGTCCTTTCCAGCTGGGTCATCCTAAAATCAAATCTGGGTCATCCTTTGTTTTCCCCTTTACTGGTTTAGCATTGTACGAGATGCTTTTCTAGGCTCTATATATTCAGGTGCTCCGTATCATTCAAAAGTTTTTTTTTTGTCTTTCTATCTTGCAGTATAATAGTCCAGCCATGGCACTATCTGGGGTGAGAGTCATTGAGCTTGCGGGCCTTGCGCCGGCGCCATTCTGTGGCATGATATTGGCAGATTTTGGTGCCAAAGTGATACGTGTGGACCGGACCCGGGTTGCCATGGCAACGGACACACAGGCTCGAGGGAAACGGTCAGTGGCACTCAACCTGAAGACCCCGGAAGGCGTGGCCATCCTGAAGAAGCTGTGTGTGCAATCGGACGTGGTCCTTGAGCCCTATCGCAAAGGTCAGTTGTGCCTCGCCTATTAGCTAGAATTCATGTTCTGTGCATGCATGGCCCAGCAGAGAGGACAAACAGGGTTACATAAAGTGGCCCCACTGGTCCATGTGTTGACCATACAATGTTTAGTTTTAAGTAATTGCATTATAATAATTACATTTTAGTTGCCATGTAGGAAAAGTTCAAGGTCATTGTAGCCTTAAGGTCTGCTGTAAGTAGGCAAATTCAGGGGCACCTAGTATTGGTGAGAGACATGCCGGAGAAGCAACTTTCTTATGGTAAGTTTTGGGCATCAGAACTATCAATGTCCTGCAGTTGCATGGCCAGTGACATCCCCTAGGTGTTTGTGCACTCAGTCTATATATCTTTCGGTCCCACAGAGCCTTCCCAAACTAATGTAAATGTCTCTCAAATCAGCGACCATGACGTTGGTCTTATTAAACATTCAGTAAAAGATGACAGTCTGCCTGTTTGGCTTAGTAGCTGTTTTTCCAACAACAAGCATCTAATTACAAAGTTGTCATTGTGTTTTATGATAGAACGCTGCCGTGCGTGCATGCGTGTGTGTGTCATCAACTGACCTATCTTTGATTGTTATTACCCTCCTTCTTGATATCTTTTCGTGCATGGTATTTTTAGCTCATATTGCTGTGCAATACAAATGTATTGTAACAAAGAGCCATCCCAATCAATTTCATATTTGTTGCCAATATACACTGCTCAAAAAAATTAAGGGAACACTGAAATCACACATCGGGTCTTGATAATGAAATATAATATCAAAATCTTTACTGAATATTGTGTAATTCGTCAAAGTAAACAATTGAAATTTTCACACAAGCTGTTCACACAAAATTCACACAAGCTGTTCCACCTTGTGTGAATTTTATCACTGGCAACTCATGATGTGACTCAATATTGTGTATGGCCCCGACGTGCCTGTAACTCCAGACAACGTCTGGGCATGCTCCTGATGAGACGGTGGATGGTGTCCTGGGGGACCTCCTCCCAGACATGGATCAGGGCATCAGTGAGCTCCTGGACAGTCTGTGGCGCTACTTGGCGGCATCGGATGCACCGATAAATAACGTCCCAGAGGTTCTCAATTAGATTCAGGTCTGGGGAACGTGAGGGCCAGTCAATGGCATCAATGCCTTCGTCCAGGAACTGCCTACACACTCATGAGGCATTGTCCTGCACCAGGAGGAACCCAGGGTCCACTGCACAAGCATAAGGTCCGATGATGGGTCTACCTAAGGGCAGTCAGGGTACCGTTGGTTAGCACGTGGAGGTCTGTGCGACCCCCCAGTGATATGCCTCCCCAGGCCATCACTGACCCACTGCCGGTCATGCTGGATGATGTTGCAGGCAGCATAACTCTTTCTCGTCTGTCACATGTGCTCATTGTGAACCTGCTTTCATCTGTGAAGAGAACGGGGCACCAATGGCGGACTTGCCAATTCTGGTGTTCTCTGGCGAATGCCAATCGAGCTGCACCGTGCTGGGCTGTGAGCACAGGTCCCAGTAGAGGACGTCGGGCCCTCATGAAGTCTGTTTGAGGTGGGAAAAATACCACATTTGACTGTCTAAACCTTAGGCCTTGTGTTAATATGCCTGTGTGCTTATCTTGACTGCATTTGGGACACACGTGAGCAGTGTATCGCGGTTATCGCGATCCGGCATACACCCCGCTTATCAAGTAAGGGAACTGTTGGTGGTGGAAACACATGCCGGATCAGGGTTTACCGTCCCGATTCATACTGTACTGTACTGTACCGTTCAGTGGAAAGGAGCCATAAGCCTGGCTTTTTTTGTTGGAACTGTTGGAAGTTTATGGAGCGGAACGAGACACATTGTCCTTTCACTTTCAGTAGAGCTAACCCAACATCATCTGATTGATATACTAAGGCCAGCTGCCACAGGGTGCCTGAACCTGACACAGTCTATTCAGATGAATGGTCACTGGAATGTTTGCGTGGCTCATTTAAAAACACAATCAACATAAGGCTCTAAAGTACAATAATGTGGGTACCCTAGTGAAGCTGTCTCAGCGTATGGGTGTGCCGTGACATGGTTAAGAACATTTGGCCATTTTCCCTACCAGGGGCAGTCGGTTGTGGGCAAGGAATTCAAGTTGCGTTCCAAAAGCGCTGCGCTCCGAGAGGAAGGAAATCCACGTTTCAGAGATTGAGTAGCATGATGAACTTCCGCCACCCCTGTACAGCCTCAGTACGCTGAGGTCAAGGGAGAGGGCAGTTCTGTGTCAGGACACAAGTTAAGGGCTACATAAATATATTTAACTTTAAACTTGACACGGGTGTCAATTTAAAAAATCGAAATAATATTTTGCTCTCTCTGTCCTTCTGTATTACCCAGGTGTGATGGAGAAACTGGGCCTGGGTCCAGAGGAGCTGCTGAAAGAAAATCCTCGTCTCATCTACGCTCGGCTGACTGGCTATGGACAGAGTGGATGTTACGCTGCTACTGCCGGACATGATCTCAACTACGTCGCCATGTCAGGTAAAACGCATTCTACCGCACCATAGTACAGTGCGTCTCGAGGCTTTTTGACCCTAAATAAATAAATAAATAAATAAAAATAAGTGCTTCAAGGCTTGTTCAAAAATGAACATTAAATGGGGTTAAGAGCGAAACACTCCAGGCCAGGGGAAGGGGCTGTATCTATACACTTGTCTTCTTGTCCTTTGGACTGCCTAAAAGGTTGGCAGTAATTACTGAGGGTTTTGCGAAGGTCTTGTTCTGTAAATAGCTGTCTAGTACAGTGTGCTGCGGGTTAGGCACAGGGGTACTCTGTGTACTTCTACTCCAGATTCAAATCAAGGTCATTCTGTGGAATTTCATGAAGAGAACTTGTAAAGCTGTAATACATTTTAATAATACAATCAATATGAAAATAATGTCATGGATTTCATTAGATACTATCATTTTGACATTTTCCTCAAGGCTACAACTCTCGAGTGCAGCAAACGTAAGATAGGAAAAATAAAAGGCCACACAATTTCCTAGATTACATCTCTAACTCCAGTATTGGAGGTAATATTCTACATATTAAACTGAAGAACTGTTTGTTGCCACTTTTGCCACTTTTGCCACACAGCAGATAATTTTTGTTCTTATATTAAACAATTGCCAGGTCCCTAGTAAAACTCAAAAGGAAATGCATCTTTTCTTCTACTACAATGAGAAAAGACTGGTCTGGCAACAGTATTCTTCCTCGTCAACCCAGCCATGAGACAATTGCATTGATAGTTTATCCAGCAATAGCCTGACGTGGCAAACCCATTTCAAACCATACATTACAGAGGCGTGTTCCATGTCACTCTAAACAGTGTACCCCACACAATTTGAGAGTAGCTATCACAGTGCAACACATTGCTGGTGGCGCATAAACACACAGTAGGCTAATGCCTTGGAAACTGTTTTTACTTTTTTCTTTTCCCTTCTCCTTTTGTCTTCTATATTCTTCTTTTTTTCCCCCTTTGACAGGTCTTTTATCTAAGCTGGGGCGCAGCGGTGAAAAGCCTATTGCGCCGCTGAACTTGTTGGCAGACTTTGCAGGTGGCGGTCTGACCTGTGCCTTTGGGGTTGTCCTAGCACTGCTGGAGAGGACAATGTCAGGCCAGGGACAGGTCATCGATGCTAGCATGGTAAGTGAGAAATGATAAACAGTATGATTCCCATATAAATGTTTTGGGATAAAAGTGGGATGTATACCTTTGTTCTTTATTAAGGCTTAGGCCTATTGTTTTGTAAAGGGATGTTTTGAAGTCAGGAGATTGGATATAGGGAAATATTGGAGCAGAATTTGTACAAAGCGGGGGGTTTAACCCTCTCGCGATTGGCTGACTGGGTCATGTAATTTCTCATGATTGGTTGACACTGTTGACCATCAAAACAGGGCATCACAAACTTAGGTGTTTTGGTTTGAAACTCTGAGTGCTAAGTGGCTGGCATCTTCTCCCCCTACAATGCTCCTTGGCTCACACCATTCCCCTCTCCTTACAGCCATGTGTACTTTCATGGACAGCTATGTTTCAAACATTAACAGTTAGATGTTAATGGGAGCTACTTCTCTATTCTCTTCAAATACAAATACCCTCCTCCCTGTAGATTCAAAGTAGCTTTGCAGTGGGGCTCATGGGAAATGTAGTCTTTATTCTGGGAAATTGCTTTCACAAAAAGTCTGTGCTTTTTAAAGAGTAACTAAAATAATAAATAAATAACTAATTAAATTATGATTTGAATGTTTTTCTTTCAATGCGCTTCAAATAATAAAATAAATGGTCTATAATAGTATTTTATATAAATGTCTCCTTAACAGAATTAATTGCATTGGAATCTGAATTTAAACTCTTTTCGTAATTATGATCATCAAAGTTAACAATTACCTTTTGCTACTACTTAAAAACAGATACCCTAGTGAAGCTGTCCCAGTGTATGGGCAGGACCTGGTTAAGAAACAAAAACATTATTTTAGATTTAATTCATAATACTAAGGAAACCGACTCGCATAAAAGTTACTTTTTGTCTCTTTCTGTCTCGTTCTCCCATTTCAGGTGGAGGGTGCAGCATATGTAGGCTCATTCATATGGAAGTCTCGTAGCATTGGCTTGTGGGATCGTAAGAGAGGAGAGAACTTGTTGGACAGTGGTGCACCCTTTTATGACACGTATCAGACCTCTGATGGGAAATACATGGCCGTAGGAGCCATAGAACCACAGTTCTACAAAAAGCTGCTCAACGGTTAGTGCACTTTAGTGGCATCTAAACGCAGTTGGGGCGTAGTTAAGAGTATAGCCCACTAGTCTTGACAATCACTTTCACTTTCACAGGAGATTTTTTGATTTGCCGTGTATTTGGCTTCGCCAATATAGTTCCTTTAAATTTCTTTTACAAACATGTTGCCAAGCAAACCATGAAACCTTTGTAGGACATCAACAGCTAGCTAGCTAGCTAACTACTTTACATCATATACACATTTGTCAGTACTTTTCTGCACCTTTACATTCATTGTGTAGCAAGAGAAATTAGTCTGTTGTCTGTCACTCATGTATCGGTCATAAATAAAGGATATGAGCATGTAATGAAATATAATCTAGCACAGCATTTTAGAGCCATAAGTTATATGACCGCATCTGTGGCATCACGTAACGTCACTGCATCAATGACGACATCAAGGTAGAAGTCTGAAATCTTTTTAGACTGTTCAGTTGCCATGCTTATAGTCAAATACTTCCCCCTAGTGGGCCATATAAACCATCTCACTGTAGCCTTTCAATATTTATGCTATGTATAAATTAAGTTCGAATTTTGTGTCAGCTATATCGTCACACCTTTAGCAGAGTGTGCTTATCGTGTCCTAGTGCTTTACTTAGCTATACTCTACTGGAGCTAACTTTTTTGTAATATTGATACATTTTTGGTTGCTGACACTTTGGCATTGTTACAAATATGTCTTTTGTATATTATAATTAATTATGATGTAATTTATTGTAGGCTTGGGGTTTGATACCGCAGATTTACCTCCTCAGATGAGCTACGGGGATTGGCCTGAGCTCAGGCGTGTCTTCACGGAGCGTTTTGCCTCTAAAACCCAGGCGGAGTGGTCGGAGGTTTTCGACGGAACTGACGCTTGTGTTACCCCCGTGTTGTCCTTCGACCAAGTGAGCTCCCAACCCCACAACCGGGAGAGGGGCTCCTTCATCAAGGACTCCCAAGGCGAAGAAAGCCCTCGGCCAGCCCCAGTTCTCTCCCGCACTCCCGCGGAGCCCTGCCTGGCACATGACCCTGTTATCGGGCAACACACACGCCCCATCTTGGAGGAGTATGGCTTCAGACCAGCGGAGATAGAGCGCATGATCTCAGCCAGAGTCATAGAATGTAATGCTGCCAAGGCAAAGTTGTAGAGGGTATGGAAAGCCACTTTAATAATTGTGATACATTATGAATTCCCATGGGGGAATTAATCAGAAGGGAATACAAGTTTCCTATCTTGGTAAAAGTTTGTTGGGTGGAATATAATATTGAACTTGTGACTCCAATGCCTTTTAAATGTTTACAGAAAAAGATGTTAATTCTTGAACAAAATCACTCAAAGCATTGTGCTATCCAAAGGGGCAGTGTAAATACGTGACTGGTAAACCTGTTATTAAAACATGAATATTGAGTAGCCTACAGCTTGGCTGTTGTAAAATTTCAGATCACTTTGTTTGCCATGCGTACTGTGATTTACCGAGCCTCAAGTCTGAAGCTTCAAAATAATTATATAATTTTTGTTGTCTTGTCAAATGCTTGGTCTTTGGACTGAAATGTAGATATTTGAAAGTTTTACAAAGATGAATGTTAATTTGTAATAAAGTAAACACAAATTTTCTTATTGTTATTTATAATGATTACTTCTAATCACGCAGGGACTTATTAATTGATATAATATTAATATTTCCGTTAGCTTTCAGAGAGCACAGATAAGATCAATGGCTCATTCAAGCGCTATTGAAATGTTATCTTCATAAGAAGTTGAGGAGCTTTTATTTTTTTGTTTCCATTATGAAACCTTTATGAAACTGCAGTTACTTAAGTGCAATACCAAGCTCTTATCAGCCATGGTTTTCCTTCCATTTATATAATAGCATGCTGACATTCCTACCCACTAGCACAATTTTTTTTTTATTCATCTGTGCTCTGTCCTTTATTCATTTTTCCTTTTATTCATTTTTATGTTGAGGACTGCTGTCATTGAATCTGATTTGATTCAATCCTTTGACTTGACTGAATAGAGAACTTCACTTCAGGCAGTTTTTATTGAGAAAAACAACATGAATTTTAAAAAAAGCACACCAGGATGTATTATATAATTCACAAACGTCCATATAAATCAAATTATATGGGGGGTTAATCACATCCAATTAGTCTGAAGTACCATATAGCAAAGCACCAAAAACATACGATAGCGGTACGGTTGTTTGTTCCACAGTTTGTAACTTGTATTCATTAAAGGGGGGGGGGGGGGCATTGCATAAACTAAAATGTTCAAAGGAGCAGCAATGTCCCATGAATGCTACTGCTCTAAGTCTGTTGTGTGAAAGAACTGAAGACAAAGCAAACACCTACAGTACAACAGGTTTGGCATGTTAGTGAAAAACTAACTTACTAAATATGATTCTACAGTAAATTCGTACAAATGTTGCAACAAAATCCATTATGTTGTCTTTGTATGCGTCAGTAAAGTCGCTAGAATGGCGTGAGTTAATGTGAATCCAGGAAATACCACAGTTGCACATAGAATGCCAATTTGGATCAGCAAAGACAGAAATAATTGACAGGTAATTTGTTCAGTTGGAGAACAATCTTGCTTCCACTTGTAATTTTAAGGGATATTTCAAACTAGCTATGTCAGTGGCAGACTTGAATAACTAAAAACGGACAAGACATTTATTTCATTATTGCAGCAGAAAAATTCGAATCCTTGAGGTTGTCTGTCTGTATATCAGTAGATTGGTTATGTCCTTAATAACTGAATGATTTTACACTTCTCTTTTACACAGCCAGCCTCAGCAAATAAGAATAGAATAAAATAAGAAACATTTCTGTGACACCCAGCAATCATCTCAAAATTGAATTTATTGAGAACTGAGCGAAGTTCTCTGAACTTCGGTTCACAGTAAAGTAAAGGGATGTTGTTTATTTCTCTGCTAAATATGGGCTTATTAAACCCCGTGAGACGTGCTGTGTAGCGTACAAATGAACTAGACTTTACTTTGAAATGCCCAAACCAATCGAATCTACTGTACCACTCCACCTCATCTGGTCCAACCTGAAATGCTACCTTGGACAACCCAGTTTTGCCTCCTGCTTTCCCACAGTCAATGTCAAGGTCTGTGGGACCTTGTTAAAGTCAAAACCTTGATGTTCATCTATAATAGTACTGGAGTTGCTAGACCCCCGCCCGGTTGCGCTCCACACCCACTCCTTTCTAACCAAGGATTAGACTTTAACTCCAGGTATCATGTTTTGTTCTTTGATCTCCAAAGGAAGAAAAACCTCACTACTCTGAGGGCTCAGGAATTGCTCCCCCATCCTCATTATACCCTGACTACTTTACCTTACCTTGCCTCTGAGTAACCTCTCTTTCTTACTGGCACTTAATCCATCTTCAGTCAATGGAGAAGGTCCTGGTTTAGTGGTGAAGTTAAAGCTGCAATCCATCCATTAATCCGCAGTGTTAAAAAATCTTTATGTCATTCATGGCGTGGAACACCACACCACCCAGACACCAACTCCAGTTCTGATGCCGCTGTCTTGTTCAAGGGCAATCCCAGATAGCAGATGAGGGTTTTGGTTATTGACTCTTGCCTCAAAGCATTTTATTAACAGTTAAATTACCATATGCTCACCAAGCTAGCCAACACTGGCAAGCTACAGTGATGGTCCAGTACAGGAAGATGTGAAGAGGTAAAAATGTAATGTACATTTTGTAGCATTCATAAATGCAAGGCTAATTACTACTAAATTACACAAATTAATTATTAATTACATTGTTATAAAGGAATCAAAAACTATTTTTCTGTAATATTCAGATGCAGGTCTTTTCAAAGCCTGACAAAAAACACCCTCATTTAGCTTGTCCCACCTTCTACAGGGAACATGCTGGCTTTCCAATATCATGTTAGGCCCTGGCTGCCGGTTCAGTAAATCATGCTAGGCTACACAGGGGTGCTGGCCACGATACCATAAACAAACAAACTGATCTTTTCTCTCCTTCTCCACCTCACCCCCTTTCCTTTCATCCTCTTGCTTTCTCTGACTGGCGTCCCTCCGCAGGAATCACATGATTGCTCACTTGATCAGCTTAAAGTGCAGCCACAATAGAGTCCTTGTGAATGCATGGCTCATCCATAAGGATTAATCAGACATTCCTTGTGCTGCCACCCACAAAATTTACCCCCGAATGTATTAGTATGCATTAATAAAATAAAAGGTAAGTCGTGGTAATTGACAAATCACTTACTTATAATCCATGCATCGATTCTCTTTTTTATGTTTATTCAGATAGAGCTAAAATCACTTTCAATTTGTGTTCAAGTAATTTTCACGCATTTGTCTGATAAGACAGCAGTGTTTGACTGAAAGTCAATGAACATGTTAGCTTGCGATATAGGTTTATCTATCATTTTTAAGCTATTACACAGATAAATGTCATGAAATTGTAAAAAAGCCTACGACAGAGTCATCTTTACAGTATCTGCGCTTGTGTGTGTCCGCCTGCAGGCATTCCACATATATGCTGGCCTAATAATGGTTCCCTTGTGATTTACACGGCAGGTCTGCTGATTCCAGACAAGACAGCAACATCTGACCTTTTGGAGGAAACCTCTGTTCCTCTGATGGAGTTGACTCTTCGTGGACTTTCTGACTGATCTCTGTTGTGGTAGCAGAGCTAATACAGCCTCTGGTAAAAGATAACTCTCAGTGAAGGCTAGTACATGGGACAGAGTTTGTATTTGTTATAGACACTGTTTATATATACCAGGATACATTAAATGAATTAGATCAACCATATTAGGCATATATATACTGTATGCATTTCCTTGGAGATTATTTCTTTCTATGATATCATGGCATGGCATGTGTAATAACAAATAGATGTTACTAGCTAAGATCTTCTTTTGGCCCAGGGCCTGAAAACGTCATCTATATTAGAGTAGGTGTTGTTACGCTCCCAAAAAGACCAAACAAACATTCATTCATTCATTCATTCAAACACACCCACATGCAGTTTGTCACATAGGCCTACTTCCAAGTACTTGCTTCGGGCCTTCTCTTACAACGATAGAGAATGGAGGCGGGGAAGAAAGCTATTTCATGCATCTCTCTCTCACACACACACTCCCCTCTTTCTCCTCCCCTCTAAGTGTCTTCTCCTTCCTAATCTACACGGCTCTCCTGAGAGCAGAGGTTTGGCCGGCCCATGTGTGGAGGTGTGTTGTGGACTCACTGCTCAGCTATGCAGTAGAAGGACAGATTAGCTTCCAAGCTGAGCACCAGTGGAAAGGGGATCAGGCACAGAGCCGGGAGCCGACCGGCACTATACTCAGCTCTGTCTACACGAGCCTCTCTCTCTCCTTCTCCTGCTCTCTCTTCCATCCCCCTTTATCTCCCACCCATCTGGGCCATGACCCTTTTATCAGAGGACCAGTCTGCGAGGCCCCAGCCCTGCCGGCTCCCGGAGGACCGCTTCTACTATGAGGACCCCAAGGAGGACCACACGCACTCGGGCAGCGGGGAACACTCCGTGTTCGGGGCCGTGGAGCCCCCCAGGCGCTCCCGGGGCCGCCTGATCCTCCACGGCCTGGTCATGTTTGGACGGGAGTTCTGCTACGCGGTGGAGGCGGCGTTCGTCACGCCGGTGCTCCTCAGCGTGGGCCTGCCCCGCAGCCTGTACAGCCTGGTGTGGCTCATTAGCCCCATCCTGGGCTTCCTGCTGCAGCCGGTCATCGGCTCCGCCAGCGACCACTGCCGCTCCCCGTGGGGCCGGCGGAGGCCCTACATCCTCGTCCTGGGCGTTCTCATGCTCCTGGGAATCACGCTTTTCCTCAATGGAGACGCAGTCATTTCAGGTGAGCAGTGCTGTATAGGTGGTGGCACAGCATTTTTTACTGTAAATAACCATTTGGCTCTTGTGAAATGGCAAGTTACCTGTGACGTGTGAGAGATAGAGCTAATATTGACAGGCCGTTTATTTACCACCCAATCTTACTTAATCACGGCTAGTGATTAGAAATATGCGTGGAAAAATGCTCATAATCCCCCTGTTTATTTTAGATTACTTTGTTATCTTTGGAACATCTGCTGCGACCTCCCCTTAGAACCTATGTAGGGTTTTATAGGTCTGAGCTAACACACAATAGTGATTCCGGTTTGCTTTAGGTTTCCAGCACAAACACACAAGCTTATAAACGATAATTGCTAACTAAAGAACCCTAACGGTTTTATCGCTACTCACAGAGGCCTCTGAAAATTATTAAAACGTAGACCTCTCTTCTGTTACGCATTCTGTAGGCTACCAAATACGATTCAACATGCTTTTATTTTCTACTTCTTGTGTTAACAGCACCGCTGTCACATAACATTTATCGCTTCTTTCGTATCCATTTTTTCAGATCACCAAGCTAATGACCAGTCTAGTATAGTGACACAAAACAGTAGTGTTGTATTGTCAGAGCTGAGCACACATGCATGCTGCTTATGGTGGTGACCTATACAGTCTATGGTGGTGACGCATACTGTACCTGCCTTCTTCTGCCACTGTCGCAAAACGTTTTAGTTATTAATAAGCTAGCCCGCGCCAAGTTCAACACTATGGCTGTAATACTCATCATATATCGTTGGCATTGGTAAGAATGCCGTGCAGAGATCATCGATGAAGCCTAGGCCTATAGTCCGATGTAAACACGAGCATGGCGCCGAATGCATCAGTGCACGCACGCCTGATGTGAATGCATAGTTATGCTAACCCTGCTAAAGGAAGAGTGACATATAGCCAATAATGAGAGGTCTGTTTGCTGAAGCAATATGCAGTGCCACAAAATAAAAAATAGAGAAATACGAGATAAGTTGAAGGTAACTGTAACTTTGACATTTTTTATGGACTACAAAACATGCCCTTAAGCTTGGCATTACTCTTCAAGTGCTGTTCCAACACTGATCCCACAATTTTCCTCAAACAGGTGTGTGTAGTTCAAACTGAATTTGGAGTACAATGCCTGTGAATGCCTTTCATGAGCATGTTTGATATGTGCCAAATTATGAAATAGTAAAATTTTTGTAAATGATAATTTCAAATAGGCTATATTCCTGAGTTTTACTTCTTACCACAGTATGGGTGACACAGTCTAAGATTGTTGCACAGCACAGCACTTTTCTGCCCAGTGTTTTTATCAACACGTTTGACAAGAAAAGAGTGTAGCATTTAAGTGTAGCCTACTGCCAGCAGTGTTTTTCTCATAAATTGATTTGGTTCAGAGCAACCAAAAGCTTAACAATAGCATACATGTTTCTTTTCTCTTTGAGAAGCTGTCAGCAGGTCGTTGATGTACTATTGTCTTAATTGTTTTGGTATTACACATGGCCTAAATGACTTACTAAACAAGTAAGTCAAATACAAAGCACTGACAATTCATTTCAACCTGATAAGTTAGTTACTTACTAGATCTTACCTGCTTATAGTTACTAGATCTGGTTCTTTTACTCAGGTGCCGTTGGTTTTTTGTATTGTTTCTGCAGCAATAGTAAGTGACAGAAAATCTAGGAGCTTGTGGGCCATCGTCGTGGTCATGTGTGGAGTAGTGTTGTTCGACTTTGCCGCTGACTTCATAGATGGACCCATCAAGGCCTATCTGTTTGACGTGTGTTCATACCAGGACAAGGAAAGAGGTCTTCACTACCATGCCCTGCTCACAGGTATGTAAACCAGCAGACTGTGTCCACACAAACAAGTCTTTCCCCTATGATATTCACACACCGCCACCTGACCTGCGTTGTGCTACAGATATGCTATAAGTTAGCTCGCCACCAACTTAATATGATTACATTAAGGTGAAAACAAAACATGTTCATTTGATGACTGAAGCAGGTCCAGTGTATTTACTCACAATTGAAGAGTGAATCGTCATTTTCGATGTTGCTCTTTGTGGGCTTGGTGCAAGTACAAGGTCATAGGTGAGAGCTTAACAAGTGCTGAGTGATGTCTTATTACATTATTCATGAAAACTCTGTTGAGAGGGTGTCTATATGTATATTCTAATATGTGGGTGCATTATCATTTTTAACAACATTTTCACTGACCATTCTAAAGACTCTCTCACAATCCATTTACACAACAACAATGCAGTATGATTTCTATGAGATGTGATTCAGTTGCAGAAAGAAATTATTGCGACATTAAGTCAATACTGTGAACAGCAACAACATGGTTTGTGATCTCTAAGAGGGTTTTAAGCCTTACATTTAGAACGGGTTTAGCTAAAGGAAGTTTTATTTACATTTACTATGTATCCCCTATTCCCCAGGAACCTTGCAATTTAACTCTGATAGGAAGGGCAATCATTTTTAAGTTTTAAATGTAATTACAGTGTGATTACTAGTGACTGTAGGCTCTAATTATAGAAAATTGCTCCAGGGTTATTGTGAAATTACGTATTATTACAGCTGAGCTGGTGCCCTTGTGAAGAATCTTTTTATTCTTAAAAAAAAAAAACATTAACAAGAACACAGGCAGGGGAATGACTGATTAGTCAAACTTAGGTTTGACTTTTGGATAAGAAAACATTGTTCTTGCAATTAAATTTAGTTCTTGCAATTGCTTAATGCGTAATATGCTTGTGCTATCCTCTAGGATTTCTTATCCATCCTGTGTTGTCTATCATTATTCCAGTCGCTAGATATGACAGTTGGATACTTAAAAGTGTCCCAGGGTGTGTTTGAGGGTAAGGGGTCATTACCCTGGGACTGGTATGATGTAAAAAATTTATTTGGCATTTGACTCAACTTAGTTAAGGGTTAAGGCACCAATCTTTTTATGACTGATTAAACACCAAAGCACATTAGAAAACAGATCAAGGACAAAAATAACAAAAGGAAAATTAATAGAATGGAAAATCAGGAGGCAGCACCGTGTTTCTGGAGTGAATTTGAACAGCTGGCAGCAGGCAGACAGTGGTGTGAGCTTGCTATCCAGGCAGTAATCCAGCCCAGAGCTGCAGTCATGTGCTGTAGTCATGGGTCTGGGCTGAGAACGTAGACACCAGGCACATGACTGCCTCCAGACGCCACTGTTACCTCCGGTATATGAGGTTTCTAATACGTAAGAGGTCTGGGGGTGCTCTGTCCTTTTGTGAGTGCCCATTTGTATATGTGTGTGTGTGTGTGTGTGTGTGTGTGTGTGTGTGTGTGTGTGTGTGTGTGTGTGTGTGTGTGTGTGTG
>JAOEHI010046770.1:0-20734 GCA_025447815.1 Percopsis transmontana | reverse complement strand
TCTATATCTGTGTATGTCTACTATCTATATCGGTGTATGTCTATGTCCATATCCAGTCTGTGTATGTCTACTATCTATATCTGTCTATGTCTACTATCTATATCGGTGTATATCTATGTCCATATCCAGTCTGTCTATGTCTATGTCTATATCTGTGTATGTCTATGTCTATATCGGTGTATGTCTATGTCCATATCCAGTCTGTGTCTGCGCTGGCTACAGGACATGGATGCTAACGCTTGTGGTGTCCTGCCCTGCCGTACCAGACCATCCCTCAGCATGCTGAAGACCAGCGCGGGCACCACGTCTCCCCGGACCACGATGCCACGGGAGGGGATGCGCACCAGGTGGCACCTCTGCCAGGCACTGACGGGAGCTCTGGTGCCATCACGGCACAGCAGCTGGTAGTCTGAGGAGTGCAGGGCCACTGCCCAGGAGGGCCCTTTACCTGGAGCAGACATCACATTAGGGTCACATTAACTCTGTCACCCATTCATTCATTCATTCACCCATTCATTCATTCATTCATTCACTCATTCACTAATTCACCCATTCATTCATTCACTCATTCACCCATTCATTCATTCATTCACTAATTCACCCATTCATTCATTCACTCATTCACCCATTCATTCATTCACTAATTCACCCATTTATTCATTCACCCATTCATTCATTCATTCACCCATTCATTCATTCATTCACCCATTCATTCATTCACCCATTCATTCACCCATTCATTCACCCATTCATTCATTCACCCATTCATCCATTCATTAATCCATTCATTCACCCATTCATCCATTCATTCACCCATTCATTCATTAATTCACCCATTCATTAATTCACCCATTCATTCATTCATTCATTCATTCACCCATTCATTCATTCATTCATTCATTCATTCACCCATTCATACTAGCTAGCTAGCACAGTGTAGTCACAGTAGTACCGCCTGTGTTCTAGCTACTAGCTAGCTTGCACAGTGTAGTCACAGTAGTACCGTCTGTGTTCTAACTACTAGCTAGTTAGCACAGTGTTGGCACAGTAGTACTGTCTGTGTTCTAGCTACTAGCTAGTTAGCACAGTGTAGTCACAGTAGTACCGTCTGTGTTCTAACTACTAGCTAGTTAGCACAGTGTTGGCACAGTAGTAGCCTACCGTCTGTGTTCTCAGCCACTAGCTAGTTAGCACAGTGTTGGCACAGTAGTACCGTCTGTGTTCTAGCTACTAGCTAGTTAGCACAGTGTAGTCACAGTAGTACCGCCTGTGTTCTAGCTACTAGCTAGTTAGCACAGTGTAGTCACAGTAGTACCGCCTGTGTTCTAACTACTAGCTAGCTAGCACAGTGTAGTCACAGTAGTACCGTCTGTGTTCTAACTACTAGCTAGTTAGCACAGTGTTGGCACAGTAGTAGCCTACCGTCTGTGTTCTCAGCCACTAGCTAGCTAGCACAGTGTAGACACAGTAGTAGTCTACCGTCTGTGTTCTAGCTACTAGCTAGCTAGCACAGTAGTAGCCTACCGTCTGTGTTCTAGCCACCAGCTAGCTAGCACAGTGTAGACACAGTAGTAGCCTACCATCTGTGTTCTACCTACTAGCTAGCTAGCACAGTAGTAGCCTACCGTCTGTGTTCTAGCTACTAGCTAGCTAGCACAGTAGTAGCCTACCATCTGTGTTCTCAGCCACTGTGGTGTGTTTGATGAAAGCCACCTCTCCTGCATCTTCCACGAGGCATCTAGAGGGAGAAAACAGCAAAACCAGTTTAATTAGATGCACATCAACAGTGTCCTATGTTTCCAGCCATAGAACTCTAAAGTGAGTTGAATCCATATAAGGGCACACTGGATAACAGCATAGTGCGCAGCTGGTGCCGTTTAAAATGGCAACTGGCTCTGGATAAGCGCACATTGTTTCTAAGCACAGTTGGGATCATAACTAAAATAAAAGAATAAAAGAAATTACATGGTCCCAACCAAGTCACCCATCACTGCCAGGTTAGGAGTAGATCCAAGTGGGATTTTAATGCGACACAAAGCCAATGTGACATGACAGCATTTGTCCTTATAATCAAACTATAAAAAATCAAACTCCTTTGCAGTATTAACTGCTTATTGTGTACCTGCTGTTATTTGTAACACTCAGTAGGCTAGGCTATTAATATTGGCACGTTGTTCAATTCTTACATTCCGGATATGAGCACATGCCGGTTAAAGGTGCTATAGGTAGGATTGTAGAGCTATGAATTATACATTTCTGTAGAGCTATGATTTCTTAGAAACGCCACAGACATCTGTCAGCTATCAGTGAGTGAGAAGCTCTGAGAACATCTGCTCTGGTTGACAGCCCCTGCCTCTATAGAAGTCCATTTAGATTTTTGACGGTGCCTGAAAGAATTCTGACCAATCTGGGCCTCTTTTCCCTGATTGGTCCTATATTGGTCCTATATCAGCACTCATGGAATGCCTCTTGTTAAAAATATCGTTGTATGCTGAGGGTTCATAATATTGTTCCCCTAAGCTTTAGTGTGTTGTATCGAGGACGTGTCACAGTGAACCATAACAGAGGCACTCAGCAGATAACGGCTCGCCCTCTGGTTGCCATGGGAGCAAGCAATGAGCCGCTGTCTGTCACATGGGCAGGGAGGGGCCCAGCTATAAACGATATAACTGATAAGAAGGCAGTGTAGCCTTACAACCTGCATGTATTGACTCTCTTGCTGCAAGATATTATTATATTATTATTATTATTAAAGATCTACTTTGGAAAGTTAGAATTATTCCATCACCTCTTTTCCAATTAAATGACTTGGTCGGAATTAACTGTTGTATAAATATACACAATGCTTGGGTCGCTGTTGGTCAACAGACTATGTTGCTGAGTGCACAGCATTAACTGTGTGTGTGTGTGCGTGTGTGTGCGTGCGTGAACGTATGTATGCGCATGCGTGTGTGTGCGTGCGTGCGTGCGTGTGCATGCGTGCGTGTACGTATGTATGCGCGTGTGTGTGTGCGTGTGCGTGTGCATGTGTGTGTGCATGTGCGTGTGTGTGCGTGCGTGTACGTATGTATGCGCGTGTGTGTGTGTGTGCGTGCGTGCGTGCGTGCGCGCGTGCGTGATTGCGTGCGCGTGTGTGTGCGTGTGCATGTGCGTGTGCATGTGTGTGTGCATGTGTGTTCATTACCTGAAGGCCCCCTCGTAAGCAAAGTATCTCTCCTTGTTACTCATTTCACATTTGTGATTCCCCTGGTCGTCTCCGCGGCAACGCTCGCAGAGAGAAGACCCTGCCTGGGCTCCCGGGACACAGCTGGCGTTGAAGAAATCTGCCACACCTGGTATTTCACACAGAGCAGAATTATTAGTCAATAAAACTACTTTGTAATAACCAGCCCAGTCTCATGAGATCGACAGGCCCTGATGCCTGTACGTCACCATTTGACCAATAACATTTTGGTCATTATGTTGACGGAAATACATTTCCTCACAAATGTGGTGAATAGCATGTTATGAAGGAAAAATATATTTAGTCGAAATGTAGATGAATAACATTTTCATCATGATATTGAGGACATTTTATTCAGAAAGCAGCCCAAACTAAATACAACAATCTATCGTTTGTAGTTGAATTCTGTCCTCTTCAGGATTCATAATTTCACCAACATGTCATTGTGTGTTCTGCAGCAGATAAAGGTCCTTCTGTGTGTGTGTGTGTGTGATCTACCCTGACGGACGTCGCAGCCCATGACAGACAAGATGCCCTGGTCTGTGAGGTAGCCTATGGGAGCGTTCCAGCCTGCAGTGCGGCCTATCCCGGTGTGGCAGCTGTTCCTGCCTGCCAGGTTGTTGATGTTGACGGCCCCGTTGGCTCTCTTCACCACGGCGACGGCATAGTAGCTGGTGCCCAAGCCTGAGGGAGGGGGGCAACAAACTCTTCAAATTGTGTGGCCACATGTTTTCTGTTGTCATACGCAGACACTCATCAAATCAAATACAGTGATAAAAGCAGCAGTCTCAATACAAGCAGAAGAAACTCCATTTCTTCTTCATTTTATGTGCTTTCTAGTGAAAAAACCCTAATTATTTTAAAGAACAGAAAGAGCTGAAATGACACCCCTATACCAGCTCTGTCATGTCAACCTAAAGAGAACTTCCCCAAGGAGAGGAACACATTCTGTCCCCATCATCAGTCAATGACCCCACCAGGCTCTTTGTGTGTCTATGACAATGCTTCACCAAAGTCCGTTTCATGAACAGAAAGTTAGATTGAAGTGAATGGGATTGCTGAACCTCCGTTCACGGTTATTTTCTTTTCTATTAAACTTATTATTTTCATCTCTTGTGAAAACAACAGCCATACAATGTTTTTACAGGTCATCCATTTTTCAAAAAGCTACATCCCTATTTGTGCTAGATTTCTGGCCACGGACTTGAAGTGGAAACTCTGAAGTAGGATCTTACGACAAGCCCTTGAAGGCAGCAATATTACTGTGACGCTTACCATCAGAGTTGGACTCTCCTGCCGCCATTTTGAGGGAGGCGGTCTTTCCCAGCTCATAGATGTCAGAGCTGGACATGGATAAGGCATCTGCTTCTTTCCTCTGGAGAAACACACATCACAATGTTATAATCCCATTAGATAATGATTTAAATATTAAAACATTTGTACTGGTGAAGTCCTTTTGGCTTTGCCGCAATTGGTTTCAAAGGAAAACGTCATCCTTTGGATTTAGAAATATTTTGATTATAGAAAGAGGTTACATGTGCTCGCTACAGAACGTGGAATATGCACTACAAAACGCACTCTTAACAGCTGTTTAGTCTTATTAGTGTTTAAAACATATGTTGAACCCAAGTGGTGGCGAAGACTTAGTTCTGAGGTGTCTATATGGCTTTATGAATCTCAATATGACCTCTGGTGGAACATGCATGAACCCACAGGTTCCACCAGAGGTCATACAGGTTCCACCAAGTTCAAGTTGGAAATGAAGTCTGGAAAATGAGTCACAGCTTCTAAATGTGTTTTTTTGTGGAGTTGTTTTAAGAAAAACCTTTTAGGAATGAGGTTGCCCGTCTAGCTCTCTGAAGAACAAACAACTGCCCTTTGTGCCCAGCATACTGAGACCTCTATTGCGTATTAACAGGCATAGATTTGTTATCAATAAGTCATGTGTTGAGTTGGCCAGTTGGTTGTAAAGGCCTCGTTATCTGTAGCGATATCTGATGTTTGTACTGTTTTATAGATCCGTCAGTGGAAGAATTGGCCCTTTTTATTGCTGTTTTAATGCTGATTTAGTGAAATAACGTGTGTTACACAAGGTGTCAAGGATAGGTTCCCTTTTCCCTCAGGCCAGGTCTTACTGACATGTAGTTTAATACCATTTGAAGTTTGAACTTCCTGTTTTCAGAGAGGAGTTTCATCGTGGCTTTTAACGACGTAACTAGTTGCCTGTGAGTTTTGGTTTGAGTGAACAATCGCACAGTTCCCCTGCATGCTTCTGCTCCAGTCTTCGTTGGGTAAAACTTAACGTTATCCTTTAAGATCAAATAAAAGGAATACCTGCGAGCGAGGAGAAAAGGGCTAACCTGTAATTTGTGAACACAACCCTCCACGTTTGCACCGCTCACGCAGGCGAGAGAAGGGCGGATGGCGACGCTGGCGAAAGACTGAGCCATGGCCTGGCATTTCCTCTGCTCTGCATCAGAGATGGTGCACCATCTGATAGTGCTCTGGCCATAGCCTTGGGACAGACAGACAGACAGACAGACAGAGACAGGGGTAATAGTTAATAATATCACTTAGGCAGGTTCGTGGTCAAGACACAGGCACGGTCGGTACACTGTGAACAATGGCAGAAGTACCAGAGGTTTGGGCGGTAGGCAACACGGAATCGGAAACAGGAAACCAGGGAACAAACAACGATCACAAAGGGACTAGAAAACATGTAAATGCACTTCTTTACATTTTTTGTGCTTTCTAGTGAAAAACCCTAAACATTTTACACCAGAAAAGAAGTGAAATGACATCCCTATAATTACAGTTACAATGAGGTCATTTAGCAGACGCTTTAATCCAAAGCGATTTACAATTACATGGTGCTATTACATGGAGCAGGTAGGGGTTAGACATCTTGCTCAAGGATGCTTACAGGTAGGTCAACACTGGGGATTGAACCCATGGCCTTCTGGCAGGGAGTCCAACACCCAGACCACTAGACTATCCTGCCCCCTACTGGCTGGGAGTCCAACACCTTGACCATTAGACTATCCTGCCCCCTACTGGCTGGGAGTCCCACGCCGAGACCACTAGACCATCCTGCCCCCTACTGGCTGGGAGTCCAACACCGAGACCACTAGACCATCCTGCCCCCTACTGGCTGGGAGTCCAACACATAGACCACTAGACTATCCTGCCCCCTACTGGCTGGGAGTCCAACACCGAGACCACTAGGCTATCCTTCCCCCTACTGACTGGGAGTCTCAACACCGAGACCACTAGACCATCCTGCCCCCCACTGGCTGGGAGTCCAACACCGAGACCACTAGACCATCATCCTGCCCCCTACTGGCTGGGAGTCCAACACCGAGACCACTAGACCATCATCCTGCCCCCTACTGGCTGGGAGTCCAACACCCAGACCACTAGACCATCCTGCCCCCTACTGGCTGGGTTCTGTTCTCAGTTGTCTGATATTCCGTCTATACATTTGAAAGTAACATAATAAAACGTGACTTCTAAAAAAAAAAAAGACTTCCCCAAGGAGAGGAACACATTTCTGTACCCATCCTTCCTTATTTATTATTAAAAATATTCTACAGTTGCATCTCATTCACACCACCAGGCTCTTTGTGAACTTTTGTGATTTTATTTCTACTTAAAATTTCTACTAATCCAAAAGGACATTGTCTCTGGGATATTTCCCAGCGCGTCCTACGGGTTGACATAAAATCCTCAACATTTGTTTAACTGAGAATGCCTTCTCTCTATTTATATATTCTTCTCCCACACATACATACATACTTACATATACATACATTTATACATACAAAGTATATATAGTAATAATAAGCATTGCTACTATTTTCCCTGATATATTTGAGAGTTGATTTTAGCGCATAAGGCAACAGGTCTATTCTGTTACGCGCACAATGTGAACGAAGCCTTATTCCCCACATACACACACACACTTCCCGTGGTGAGAATGATACAATAGGAATGTCACCCAGCTTCAATTCGTGATT
Organism: Percopsis transmontana; assembly: GCA_025447815.1. Taxonomy (NCBI): domain Eukaryota; kingdom Metazoa; phylum Chordata; class Actinopteri; order Percopsiformes; family Percopsidae; genus Percopsis; species Percopsis transmontana. The sequence goes on along the minus strand of JAOEHI010046770.1, from coordinate 13,495 downwards.
CCAGTAGTTGTTAATGTTGGCATTAATAATTCCATCCACAACATATTATTAATCGCAAGGGGAATCAAACATATGGGCAAATAACACATTGACATCCACTGATATTTCTCCATTGATAAATATTTCATAAAAACGGTTCTTACCGGTGTGTAATATGAGCAGAATGGATCCCAGAAACCTCCACATCGCGGAAACACGTTCCTTTTCTTCTTCTGTGCGTTAAATGAGCCCTCTTCGTCTATCGCGTGGTTTTATAGGACACCTTGAATCAAAGTCCAGTTCCTAACGACCATTCGCGAGCACAGCACAGATGGAGTTAGACACGTTGAGGCACTTTGTGAACACACACAGTTCGTCCTCTCGCTCCACACCTAATTATTCCAGTAGGCCTATAAGGCTGTCTGGTCCACCAAGAGTTTCCTAAAGTGTCCCCGCGTCGCTCCGGGCGCTCCGGGCCTGTAGGCCTACCGGGCCTGTGAGATTGGCTACCGGGCCTACCTGCTCTGACACGTCTCAGCCAGGGGATTCTTGGGTTTGGTCCAGCGGATACACAGAGAGCCTTTTCTGCACGCGGGACTCCACCTCTTCCCAGCTTGGAGCTGTTGCTCTTTCTGCCCCAGTCTGTCTGTCCCTTAGCCCTACTGAAGTAGTCCTACAGTAGGCCTACAGTAGGCCTACAGTAGCCCACACATCTGTCTTTTCACTTCAACTTGTCCCTACATATTATCTATAGCCTACTGTTACTACAATTTCCGTGATTACATTTACGATGAAATAAACCTAAATAAAAAATTAAAGCAAGAACAAACAAAGCACAAAAGGACAATTGCATGCTATTATAACCTATCCTATCTTTTACTTCAAGCTGGCCTCTTGTGTATGTTTAAGGAAATAATCTGAATAAAAGGTCTGATGAAGCACCATTTTACTTGTGCCTTTTATACAGCAAACCGTTAAACATCAGTGCTGGACAGATAAGACTATGAGTGTCTTTACTGACGCATCCCGACGCAGGTGTCATGTTCCCGTCCAGCGCCCACGTGGTTTAAATAGCCTGTGGGCGTGTGGGTCTTAACATGAGGTGTGGTCATTGTTGGTGCATTTCTGTCTTGAGGCAGCGGAAAGCCATTGGCCAACAAACACCTGGGGCCCTATTTGAAGATCTAAGCGCACGGTCTAAAGCGCGTGGCGTTTAGAGTGCATTTAGGGCGTGGCCACATCCACGTTGCCAGGCGCATGATTATTCATGGGTGTGTTTTGGGCGGAACATGCAATGAACCAATCAGAGTCATGGTGCACCTTGACGGATTGCTATTAAAATGGCGCATTCGCCAGAGGAATCAGATCTACTCGTGCGCGAAGTGACAGTGCGTGAGCATTTATGACAACAGCAGGATTCAGGCAGGATGAAATATCTTCATGTACACAATAATAATCTTTAATCTTCTTTGTAACCTTTAGCATGTTTGTCTGTTGCTGCATGTCCCTGTGTGTGGAACAAGCACAGTGTAAGCAGGTTGTGCACCCGCCCATGTAGGTGCACAACCTGCTTACACATGCACATTACTATCTTGATAATGCGTCCTTAAAATAGCAGGGAAATACTGTGCCATTGACTTCACACCAGGTGTTTGTTGCACCAACCACACCTCATGTTAAGACCCACACGCCCACAGGCACTCAGATGGGCGCAAGTGCATTTGCTATTTAAACCACGTGGGCGCTGGACGGGAACATGACACCTGCGTCGGGATGAAACTAGCAAAGACACTTGCGTCGGGTGTAAGATAGAGCCCCTGGTCTCAAGTCAATGACACAGTAGTTCCCTGTTATGTAGGGCGCATTATCAAGATAGTAATATGCACAATGCGCGTACACTCTGCTTTTTAGGGCTGTGTCATAGTCCGAGCAAGCTACGCAGACGCAGTTGTAAACGCAAGGCTCACACACACGTTTAGTAGGCTACATAGAGAACACGCATCAGTTGCGGCACTGTGCCTTGTCAGATGCGATACACCGCTCATCCAACAGGGGGTAGCAGAGTGTCAGATGACTTGACAGGAAACGCAAATAGCCAATTCAGAGAGGCAGCCATGTCGACAAAGTGTTGTGGGTTAGCCAAAACTCAGCTGCCCGCGCCACTTTTGGCAGCCTTTTTCTTCCGGGCCTAGTCTGCTTCCATTTCAAGCACTATTTCTCTCCTCGCATTCTCTATTGTGTTGCCATGGGAATACATAGAGCTAGCTAGCAGTAGCTAGCAGTAGCTAGCAGTATCATAGCGATGCTTGTGTGAACGAAGTCATTGACATTTCTAAAATGTGTTTTACATGTTTTATATTAGTTTAATCAGTTCGAGATAGAGAAGCGCTGGGAAAATACCACAGGTGTCAAAGTGTTTCTGTGCGTAGGGCCACCTGTTGGAAGATAAGAGGCACTTTGCGTAGGATGAGTGAGCTTGACGTGATATCGGTGGCAATTCTGGACAAGTTGTATACAATGTATAACTAACCCTCACCCTACAACCTTGAGAGATGTGTGTTTAAGCTGACCCGGCCTGACCCAGGCCGAAGAGAAGGCCTTTCTGAGTCTGCTATCGCTATTGCATAGAGCGACAGTACATTATTCCCATTAGCACCCCAATCGGAAACACGTGAAATAACACGTGAAATAACACGTGAAATAACATGTGAAATAACACGTGAAATAACACGTGAAATAACACCTTTGCCTACACATTTTACTACGCGTGTACACGTCAAACGCTCCTTGTACATTTGGATGCATCCTAATGGTCATTATACAGCAGCTGTTTTCGGTGTGCAGTGACTAGTGATGCCAAAAGACCAGGAAACGCTCACTGTTACCTGGTCTGCTTCTCCGCCTGCTTCTCCTCAGGGTAGAATTCTGCTGTCGTAGATGGCAGATCTACTTCTCTGCAGCAAAGGGTTCTTTCTTTCTACTTATATATAATGGCAATCCTCCAAAGTGCAAGCGCACCTGGCTCTTAAAGGGAATGGGAGATGACTCTGATTGGCTTATTGCATGTTACGCCCAAAACACACCCATGAATAATCGAGAGACTAAGTGCAACTCTTTTTAACCATACACCTGGCACTGCCACCGTTTGTTCCGCTGTAGCAAAAGTGGATTTGGACACGCTCTACATGAACTTGCACCATGCGCTTTAGGCCGTGCACTTAGATTGTTAAAACAGGGCCCAAAGGCTGGTCAAATGCTTGGCTGTAGCTTTAAAGATCTCTACAGAAGTAGCATCTCCAACCTCAGCAGGCAGGGGGCACTCCAGAGCACTGGGGCCCGGTGTGAGAATGCTCTAAAAGTCAGGATGGATAACAAGCCCCGGCACTCTGTGAGAGATGGTACTCATGGTACCACCGGTTCAGAAAGATAAGAAGGTGGAACTTCACACCTGAGAACAGGGAGCCAATGGAGATCAGCTAGGATAGGGAACACAGACACCTCACTAGACTGCTGTACCTGGTCTTCTCTGTCCTTGTATCTTGTACCTAACCATGCCTCCCCATGGGATCAATAAAGTGTTTCATTAACCATTAACTACATTTAGGAGAAGAGGCATGCTTTGGACCTAAGAGCGTACAGTCATTTTAAATGCAATTGCGTACCTTTAAGCACATCGATATTAGCGGTGACTCAAATGTGGTGTGCATAGGGGGCTGCTTACGTTTGTGATTCTGCTTGGCAAGCTTTCAGTGGTTTGGACATCAATGCAAATGTTGGATTCCAAGCAGTAAAGATAATATCATAATACAGTATTTACGGGGCCCAAAAGTATCGTTCTTGGTGAAGATGAGCAAAAAAGGCTATGAAAAAAATGTCTTTGTTGTATATCAGCTTGATCTTACACTGAAAATATACGAGAAAACAGTACTCAAGACAATAGTCAGTACAAAATAAAACCATGTGTGATTATATTAAAGTAATTTAATTCTCTAATAATTAAATTGGAATGGCAACTTGCCACAGGTAATATTCTACAACATCTCAGTTCAACTGACCCTTGATCTTTATAGCTGCATTTAACCTTGTACCTTATTAAAACTTGTACCGTAACCTCTAACCTCCACCGTGCAAAAAAACAGTAAAAAAGCAGTTTACTGTATATTGCAAAATTATTTGAGCAGTAAACATGAGTAGTTTAAAGTTTCTATTGATACAATGAGATTGGCTGGACAGCTGAGGACAGCTTGGCCTTCAAGCTAAGATGTCTGCCAGCAGGAACAGATAGTTCCAGTTAGGCCCAACATATTATGCTTACACCAATGGATGCCATTTTATAATGTTGTACTTATCACACCTAAGAAGCTAAAGTATAACTCCAACTGATAGTTTGGAGTCAGTCATCATGAATGGTGTTCTGCCTTCATTATTCTGCTGGGTAAATGGTGGTGTTGGTCTGAAAAGTGTCTAACCAGGAGCATCAAGAACACACATCAATATAAACCATAAGAAAAGACTAATAGGAGGTAAAAGTAAAGGAATGTATATTCACAAAAAGCATAGAATATTCACATTCACATATAGGATACATCGTGTCATTTGAATCATCATCTCAGACAATCAGTAGATTGTTGTACCAAAATAGGCAGTTGGATAAATAATATGTTAGAGCCATATTTGCATCAGTGCTTTACTCTTAACATACATTAGCATAGGCCCTTAGCTAAAAAAACACCCCAAACCAGAGAGACACAGGCTCCAATAAGCTGGAAATGCCACTGCTCTACCAACATCCAGTTTGTTTAGGTTGGACAGAGGTGTTACATAGCATTTTGTCAGTATGAGGAACTATTACAGCATTCAGTACATACACAAAGAAAACCATTTATTAGCATCTAGAGGTACTCCAGCTATAGAAGTGTTCTCTGCCACTCTGTGCACACCGGGCCCATGTTACCAAAGGCATCTTAGTTTAGTAAAATAATCTAATGGCTAGAGGAAATCATAGTGGCTGCTGAGGACTCTATCTCGTCTGACAATGTGGCATTATGGAACACCAACACTTGCTAGACTACCTGGTTGTCTTAACGTTTGCCCACTCTCCCCTCGTCTCTGCCTGCCAACAAGTCTGGCGTTGGCCCTGAATCGCAACATTTGGAATTGGCAAACTGGACCTGAACTGTGTGAGTTTCAGCAATGACCCATACATTACTGTAACACAGTACTTACTGAACGCAGCAGCCAAATATCTGCGTGGAGAGAAACAGTAACCCTGGCGAGACCAGGGAAGAACAGATAAAGGCTAAGCCATGGTACCTAAAAACTCAATAGCTGACACGGACTGAGCCAAGCACATTATTGGCTGAGTGGTGCAACTGATATAATATAATATCATGTAATATAATATCATGTAATATAATGTAATGTCTCAGTTCAGTGGATCTCTAACTGTGGAGGGGGGAATTTTTGAATAAATCTTTTTAATTACAACATTTCTATTATTATTAATATCATTTCCAATCTTGTTTCATTACCTTTAATATAATGTGCATACATTTTCCAATGCAGTTAAATACAATATATTTTAATATGTGTCACAAACGATGATGATGATGATGATGAGGATGGCGTGCTAAGCTAACGCTAGCGGTGACAGGAACATTGTACATGTAAGACGACCGCCCATGTGTCTAACTCACTAAGATGTGTTCCTTTATGCCTCACTCCAAAACATACTGGCTCACCCATTTAGTTTATGCTTCCTAATATCTGTGTGTGTGCGAGAGAGAGAAAGAGGGAGAGAGAGGGAGAGAGAGTGAGAGAGTGTGATAAAGAGAGAGAGAGTGAGGGAGGGAGGGAGTGTGATAAAGAGAGAGAGACAGAGAGAGAGAGGTAGGGAGTATGATAAAGAGAGAGAGACAGAGAGAGAGAGAGGGAGTGTGATAAAGAGAGAGAGACAGAGAGAGAGAGAGAGGGAGTGTGATAAAGAGAGAGAGACAGAGAGAGAGAGAGAGGGAGTGTGATAAAGAGAGAGTGACCATGAAATCCAGACGAGGGAGGAAGTCAAGACATTGTCCCACATGCTTTTTAAAGCGACTACGTGCAAACGTTTGCATCTCTGACAATTATTATAATTTACAAACCCAAAACGTGAATGCATAACCCGTTATAATATGAAATATAATATTATAATATATATAATATTATAAGCCGTTGTTAATATGAAAAGAAAAAACGCCGCCAATCTCGTTGACTTCAACCACTTCCCTAAAACATTAAGGAAGCGAGCTGTGTAGAGAGACCCACCGACTGGCCTGACATAAGCTTCCCCCATTAGGGTAGAAGCAGGGTGCTGTGATGAGTGAAGGCCCAAGAACACTGGTTCCTGCCACAGTAACAGCCCACGCCATGGCATCAGCATCTCATTGGCTTATTGCTAGGCAACTTGTCTGTGTATGATAAGACCTTGTGAGACATCTCTCAAGCATTTTAGGAGATGATGTAAAACAGGACAACCACGCCTGCAGAGCCTCCCTGTACAACAGCAGAAGGATAAGAGAAGCGCCACAAGCTCCTCAGCGGTCCAATGAGGACTGGAGATGGGAGAACTAAAGCTCCTGAGGCCACAAGAGTCCCTGAGCTGAGTCAGGACTCTTGTGGCCTGGGCCTCCATGCTAAAATGAGCCTTCTGAGGACAGCAGAGTCACTTCCCCTCTTCAGAATCCACCTTGGTAGCTCGTAACACTCCCACTGTCACCTGTCTGTCCTATATGTCACTATCATGTTGATGTGTCATGGTGCTTTTCCACACGAGGAGTGTGGAAAACAGGCTACAGAGTCCAAGCAAGGCCCCTGGCTCCAAGATTATGGAAGGCTACTGTGGCAGAAACCAGTGTCAAGCACCTGTGTGTGTGTGTGTGTGTAGAGGAGACGTCTCTAGTAGTTCAGTCTGTTCCTGAGTGTGTACAGAGTGTTACAGAGTGTTACAGAGTGTGTGTGTGGTTCAGAGCCGCTCCTTGCTGGGGATCCAGATGTGAGGGCCAGACTGTTCCTCGATCACCTGCTTCACGTGGGAATACACCTCCTCCAGAGAGCAGCCCTGCACAATAGCTGCACATAGGCACAGAGAGGGGGGGGGGGGGTGTATGTTGGTACAGGAGGAACTGTGTGCCAGCCGAACAGTGTGTTCTGGTTGGTAACACTAAAGAAAGCTGTGAACACTGTATAACATGCTATAGCCCGATTGGTTCATTTAGAAATATTTACTCATGGTAATGTTAATTGTGCGTGCGTGTGTGCGTGCGTGTCTAACCAGTAAAGTATTGGGTGAACTCGTGCTCCAGTCTGACGGCTCTATCCAAGGCCTTCCTACCCTGCTCCTCAGACAGACGCTGGTTGATCTCTCTGAGGGGGAAGAGAGCCACAGTGTTGCCTCTCATTAGGATGGGAGGGTTAGGGATGGAAAGGGAAACGCTATGGCCACAGCCAGGGCACTGAATGCACAGTTGCAACGCCATGTTGGAATGTCCACACACAGAGCATCTCTTTCTCCTGCTGCTGTGGTGTACATAAATGCACTCTCCTCAACATCGGCCTCTTTGTTTAAGGCTTGGTGTACAGGAAAAATATATGTTTTAGATAAAAAATATTTGAAATCATTTGAAATCATTATTTTTGTTTTGTTTTTGGACCCAAATATGCAGTACTGTGCAAAAGGTTAATGCAGGTGTGAAAAATGCTGTAAAGTAAGAATGCTTTCTAAAATAGATATTTGGTAACACTTTATTTGAAGGGGTGTGCATAAGACCGACAAGACACCTGTCATGAACATCAAAGAGTCTTTATGAATGTTTATGACTGTTGTCATAAAGTGTCATTCTGTAAATTATGTAATTTTTAATCTTTAAGTAAGAACTGTAAGAACTGTGGTTAGTGGTAGATGTTAAGAACAACCTACCTGCCAACTTCCTAGAAGTGTACCTAGAAGAACGGATGCTGTTTTGAAGGCAAAGGTTGGTCACACCAAATAATGAAACCCTTCCATTACCTCAGACTGGGATGTCCGCCTTAAACATTTATGTGTCCAGCTCTTTTCATTTCACATAGCAGACATTAATGTAAAAAGATGAGCAGGGAATAGGGCATACTGTTAGCATCTAGGGTGTTGTCTAGGTAACCATAGGACTTACAGGATGTTGTCAACACTATACGGTCTGATGAAGATGGCGATGGGATGAAGGCCGGCCATTTGGAGACGCTTTATAGCATTCCCTGATACGTCCAGTATGCAATGTTTACCCTGAAACGGAGACAGGGAGGATTTAAAAATCACCATCAGGGAAAATACAATGTCTCTCCTGGGTCCACTACGGTAGGGGTAGGGTTAGAATTAACCTAACTCTAACCCTACCCTCTCCTGGGCCCACTACGTTAGCTCTCGCTCTAAATAATGGAACCCAGTGTTGCTTATGTGCCGTGATATTCTCTTGCATGATATCGTTGACACAAACAGACATTTCTGCTTTGTTTAAAGTTTTACGTTGTTAAAAGTTTTACGTTGTTAAGTGAGTTTCAGTGATTTTAAAATACTAATTGAAGTACGGTACTTTTATTTATTCTAATGTTGTTTGATTTGACCTTTAAGAAACTTGCATGGTTTCAAGCTATCATTTGGTATCACACACAGAAGAAGCTTTCATTGAGGCCAATCAAAGAAATGCTCGAAAAGTTTTATTGTAATTTTAATTTCATGGATTTGTCCGGATATATCTCCCCTTCTTTTGAGGAACACTCCAATAAACCAGTTGCTTGTGGTGGTCACATAGTTTGAGAACCACTGGTTTAACGGTATTGACACCTGTCTAGAAAAATCTACAATCCCCTTTAGGAACTGCATTAAAAGCAGGTATATCTCCCACCATTAGCCATAGAGCTATTAAACTGATGCTACAGATGTGGTAATGGCACCGAATGCCTTGTTAAGGACTCCACAAACACAATAAATCTACCTTGTCAGCGACCGCTCTGACCGACTGGATGCTGGTTCCATATAGGTGGTTGTTGTATTGGCCCGCCTCGATGAACTTGTGCTCTTGGATGTCTCTCTCCATGTGCTCTCTGGAAGACATGAAGTGGTAATCTCTGCCATCCACCTCGTAGTCTCGCCTCGGCCGCGTAGTGTCTAGCATACAGCCGGCACACAACACACACAACACACAACACACACAACAACAACACACACAACAACACACAGATCACTATGTGGAAAACGTATTTCACAAATTAAAGCTCCATATCATTCCATTTTCCAACTGTCATTTTAGGACAGAGCCAGCCCAGATCCAGCTGAACGTTTTGGCAACACGAGTGACAGGACAGGTCAGAGATGATTGGTTAAAATCCAGAGATGATGTCACACCTGAGACCAAATCTGTTTGGCTAAATGACGCGGTAGACTGATTTCAAAGTTAGTACATCCCTTCAGCACAACTGAGGACCTTTAAAACAAGCCAGGCATCAGTCTCTAGCCTCCCCCCGTCACTCTGTATCAGTGGCCAGATTACAGAAGGACCATCAGGTGCCACAGGGCTATCAGACTGAAGTGGTACCATCGCTGTCCCCCAGGACCGAGGCCTCCAACGGGACAGAGGCCTCCTCCAGGACAGAGGCCTCCTCCAGGACAGAGGCCTCCTCCAGGACAGAGGCCTCCAACAGCCCTGTGCTATTAGAGACTCACGCGGGACGCAAGATCCAAACTTGTCGGGGAATTCGGAAATGAGGTCATCATTGATCCGGTCTTTCATTGGTCCCAGCACGATGATGGGGCGAGCGTAGCTCACTGCACACGAGACACACAGACACATACACATCCATTGGTAACATACCACAGGTTATATTCATAGCACAACGTGTGACACACTGTAGATAATGACATATACTGTACATATTGACTGTGTAATGTATGTGGTGGACTGACTCATTTGACCACAAGCATCTTGCTTTTTTTGTAACTTTTGATCCCCCAGATCCATGAGCTTTATATTCCCTGTTATTAAAGACCCTACGGACAACTTTGGACTGGTCTGCAACGTCGTGACGTGTTTTGTTGGAACAAAGGAACACAAACAAATGTATCCTTCTTTGAGGAACTAGTGGGGATGATACAGTATCCAGGGTGCAGGCTGATTGTAGATAGAAGTGACTCAATGATACACCAGTGCAACTGCAGGAATGACTACAGACTGACCCAGTTGACCGTTTGGATCTGGCCAGGGGTGGGATCTGGCCAGGGGTGGGATCTGGCCAGGGGTGTTTTGGCCAGGGGTGGGATCTGGCCAGGGGTGGGATCTTGCCAGGGGTGGGATCTGGCCAGGGGTGGGATCTGCTATCTGCTCAACGCTGTGTGTAACACGGTTCTAAGAGATACTCACTGAATGATTCAAACAAATGCTGCTGATGATGTCACTGACCTTCGTGCTGTGTGACTGGCTGGTAGGTCAGAAGCTCCTCCTCCTCGCCAGCTGGTCGGACAGGAAGTGGTTATTACTGATCACACAACAGACAGAATCATCTGATGACCCTGCTGAAAGCCTCTTCTGTACCCCCAGCTCATGTGCCTCTTGTGCACCAATCATCTTGGAGAATGTAAACCCTTGCTATGTTCTGGCTGCATGACTTGTAGTCAGACTGAAACACGTACCTGTATCCACCTGCTCCTAGTGGGAGGGGACAGAGACAAAGGAGAATAACTAAAGGATCAGCAATGAAACCAATTACAATGTAATAGTTTGTATATTATTTGTACTTTTACTGGCTTGTGTTAAAGAACCCCTGCTTTACAGTACACTGAACAGAAGAACAAAGGGATGCATTCCTGGCCTTCTCTGTGGACAGAATCTATAATCTAAGATCTAATATTACTCCTATAATGGTCTCCATTACACCATCACCTGGCTCACTAACCTCCGGCGCCAGTGTTGGAACTCACCGTTCGATTCGGGGACTTGTTCACCGCCTTGAGCTGAGCTCGGTTGCTCTTCTCCACCCTGACAAAACAAACAGCACATCTGTCTGTCCGTCTTGGCGTCGGTGGCTTTTTAATGCAACAATAACTGGCACCGTTTCCCCAGATCAATATCTAGTTCATATCTAGTTCATTATTTATTATTAATAATAACAACGCGCTACATTTGTGAATTAATATCTGCAGGTAGCAGCGAATCAAAGCTAAGACTTTAGAATGCTGCATTGAGCAAAGGTAAATACTGAATACTGGAATTCAGTCGACAGCGTAACAGGCTGACCTGAACTTCTACTGCCCTGAACCTGCTGTTTGTTGGGAACACTCCTTAAAGCGGTAGTGTGTGCGGATGGCAACATAATGCAGCATGTAATGCTCAGGCTTTGGGCTGCTTGCATCCACCTTACAGGAACACCATTCACATGAAACCCCTCCCTCCCCGTGGCCTTTGACCTCCTGCAGCTGGGAATGAGCCCCGCCCGGGCGCGGTGGGGCGGGGGGGGGCTGAGGTGTCGGGCGGGCCACCAGTCCTCCTCTGCGGTGTTACCCACGTGCAGGACGTCCCCGAACCTGAAAGCCAGGGCGTCGCCGGGAGCACTCAGGTCTGAAGCACTGCCATCGTAGTTGAACAGTGTCCTGCTGGGGGGGGGGAGGGGGGTGACACCAGAGAAGCCTCTCAAGTACACAGTATATATACAGATATACTTATATATACAGAATATATACAGATATACTTATATATACAGTATATATACAGATATACTTATATATATATATATATGTATATATATATACACAGTATATATATATACAGTATATACAGTATATACTGTATATATACACGATATGGCCAAAAGGCTGTTTAGGTGTGAAGGTCTTCCACATTGCTAACAGGCGTTTAAGATCAATCTCCATAGATAAGCCAAACTCCATAGTATAAATGACGTCCACCTGGGTGTTCATAATGGGTCAGCATGGCTCTATGAGTGGTCCCACTAAGCAGTAGGGGGCACTACACTGTGTGTTGGGACATGTTCCTCCCATATCCATCATTAACATGTTCTGCCACTTGTGCCACAGTAGCCCTCGCCCATCCATGAGCACCCTATCACCTGGTGGGTGGTTCCTCCCTCCTGGGACCCCTGTGGGTCGGTCCTCACCCCCGCTGACCAGGAGGCCTTGGTGTTGGGGAGAGGTTCTGACCCAGTGCTCTGTGACCGTGTGGCCCTGGTCAGAGTGGCTCAGGTCTTTAGGCCTGCCTGTTCCTCCCCCATGCAACACGCTGACTAGGAGAACACACTGTTGGCTCACTGCTCAACATATCCCAGGCCTCGACATGAATTATGTTGCCACATAATCAAAGTTATTTGTTTATTTGGAAGTGATTTGTTGCAGTTTTGTCGTCTTGTCCCTGTATCTTTAGAATGCTGTGTATCCACATGTGGGAGAAGGGAAACCCCCCCCACACACATATTGATGTTACCTGACGTAGAGAGAGCGTTTCTGCGTAGATCGGAGCGAGCTGGAGCTCATACTGGTCATCATCTGTTCCCTAAGGTCGTGGATCTTTGCCTCGAAACGACTGTACTCTGAGCACACACACGCACACGTACATGCACACGTACACACACACACACACACACACACACACACGCACACATGCACACACACCAAAACACATTAGCATTGTAAGACCAGAAATTATTATCAATAAGATGTGACCGGATCATTAACTCCTAAATCTGCTATATCACTGACTCAAGCACAATTGTGGGCAATAAATGCTTAATTGAAAAAAATTTAAAAAATTAAAAATTAATTAAATACATATGCCATAGCCTTCACGCTAGCATACATGCTAGCCTACATGCCATAGCCTACACGCTAGCCTACACGCTAGCCTACATGCCATAGTGTACATGCTAGCCTACACGCTAGTCTACACACTATCCTACACGCTAGCCTACATGCCATAGTGTACATGCTAGCCTACACGCTAGCCTACATGCCATAGTGTACATGCTAGCCTACACGCTAGTCTACACACTAGCCTACACGCTAGCCTACATGCCATAGTGTACATGCTAGCCTACACGCTAGCCTACACGCTAGCCTACATGCCATAGTGTACATGCTAGCCTACACGCTAGCCTACACGCCATAGTGTACATGAGTGCTTTGGAACTGATCTTTATAACTACATTTCACAAGCACAACTTTGGTGTAATTAACAGTCGACTCCTCATGAGTTTCCCTAGATGAGGTAGATGATGGAGATGAGGTAGATGAAGGAAATGAAGGAGATGAAGGAGATGAGATAGATGAGGTAGATGAAGGAGATGAAGGGCATAGAAATATTGTTCTATATGTATATATACTAGCTGTACTATAGAACAATATATGTATATATATACTAGCTGTACTCATCTCATCTCATCTCATCGTCGTCCGCTTATCCGGAATCGGGTCGCGGGGGTAGCAGCTCCAGCAGAGGACCCC
>JAOEHI010046769.1:17014-42109 GCA_025447815.1 Percopsis transmontana | reverse complement strand
AATCATCATGTTTAAGATTTAATGTATGGAAAGACTTCGAAGAGATCAGAGACGGCCAACACGGCCCTCTATTCTAAGCCCTACTCTCATGGGACAGCCGGCAGAGCGCTGAGGCAGTATCAGGACTTACAAATGGGACAAATGCAGGCAATATAGTGCGCTTTAAGGTAATAAAGCATATAGGTGGGCGATTCTATTCTGACCCACCTTGGAGGTTTTTTTCTCCCCATGATATTTTTGTTCCTTATAACCCAATTTGTGACACGCACCGATGTTGTCCCAGTTAGCGCTGAAGGTTAGGAAGGATGCTAATCTTCATGTGCCTGAGAAAGCGGACCATGCACACTTTACAGGTTGTCGTGTGCGCTCGGTCTAACCTGTGGTACAATAATTAGCCTTACTACTAATGCAAAACCCTAGGTGAGCCAAAGACTAGCATATAAAGTCAGACACCTGAAACGTCTAAAAAGTGTTTTCTCATTTAAATGCAGGATTAAAAGCTACTCAGAGCAGTGCTATAATTTGATAATCTTAAATGATCTGGATAAAAATAGCATCTAGCGGGACTGCCTGACTCAGGCCTTCTGAGATCAACCTCTGCCCTAGGGAGCATGGTAGAGGGTACAGGTACAGTTCTCCTGTTAACATGCATTGTTTTTGCATGCTACACCTTGTAACAATCACTATACACTACTACAATCTCTGCATTTTGCTTTGGGAAAGCACACCACCTAAACAATCTTCATGGCTGTGCCATTCCTAGACAACATGTTTCAATATATTTGCCTATATATGTGATTGGGCCTATTCCCTATAACGAGATAAGCCGGTTTAGATAAATAATATGTCACATGCGGGCCATAACATGTATTGCATTATTGAATGAATGTAGTATTTCAATGATACAACCTTCAACAGCTTCTAAAGTAAAATAAATAAGTAATCATAATAAATAAAGCAGATAAGTAATATGTTTTTTTATATAGATAGGATAGAAATATAGAAAAATGTTACCCAGTCGATAACTTCTCACACTGCTGTGGAGAACGGAGCCATGCGCAGTACCCAAAAGCGCAATAGCAACAAAAATGTCCTCATGGATAATACGCCCCGTTCGAAACCAGAAACGCGTGGCGCACTGTGACCAACAAAAAACTACACAGCGTGCCTACTTGATATCATTCCCGCAGATAAGCTCTGATTATTGCGCTGTTAATAAAGGTTTTACGGTCATATCGTCGTTTCACATAAGAGGGAAAAGACAGATCCATCTTCTTAGAGATATCGACACACAAAAACGACTCCACAATAGCCACATGTACCGAGCACCGTGGAAGGGAGGCATGGCCCCGTGTAGAGAGCCTTAACGTTGATTCCACTAAAGTTTGAACGCATCCCCCTTGCGCATTCAAGCAAGGCGTTAGAGAAGTGGCCATTCCATCCACTAAACGTTGTAGCGTGGTGTTCCGGATGGGTTAGCGCTGCCTTCCGTGTCGCGATGTATGCTCGTAATCACTGAGTCGCTGCACCGTTTGGAGGACGGAGCGCACGGCGATCGTTGCCGCTTGGCTCCGGGTGTGCTCTACACTGCTTCCCTTTCAGCGGAGCAGCGTTAGCACACACAAAGTCTCCATTTGCAACACCATCGCCCCCATGGGCGTGCATGCGAGGCCGCGGGCAGTGACGCAAATGGCACTGGTGATTTGCAAATGACATATCTTCCTAATTCACTGTCGCCGCGTGACTAGTCGATCTCACCAGACATAACAAACCGATCGGTTCGGCGGTGAGCCGATGGGTACATACGCCGCTTGTTTTACGGGATGCGGTTGCATAACTCGCCAGGAAACTTAATAAAAATTGTGCGAAGGGAGCGGACGAGGTGCAGTCTCCACTGCTGACATTGTAGTGGTTTCAGTTAGATTCTGATGCATTTCGTCTGATTCAGTAGCCTGGGGCCTATCAGTCAGCACAAAATCAGACATCGACTTATAGGTTACAGGAGTAACTACGCAGGACATATGGGAAACCGAGTGGCCTCGCTATCGCGGATCTCCGGTGGCCAGAGCTTGGCTACGTTCTACTAGGGCGCATGCACGTAGCTGACGATGAAAGACAGGGCAGCCGGAGTGAAACTTGGGACCGCATTCACAGGCCATCCGGGCGACGGGATAAAGGGCCCGCATGAATACTATTGTGCTCTTTTCCCCCAAGAGTCCCCAACTATTTACAAAAGGTTCACCAACACACAAAAAATATCAAGGCGAAACGGTGGAGGCGGTTAAAAACAGCTGCCATCGAGCTCTGCGCAAAGCAGCACAATCGTTGCGCAGCGCTGGACTTCCCAGTTTTCTGCTAACTGCGTGATTTGTCCAAAAGACGATTTTATTCCGCTGCCCTCATTTGGCAATGTAAGAGCCAGGGCGCAGGGTAGTTCCCGTTCTCATGGCACGATTTGCATCGCCCCATTATCCCTGAAAATCTCCTTTACACGGTTATATTGTCAGCCCAAAACGTCACTATTTTCAACCACAATAGACCAGCTTAACTTGATCAAAGGAGAAGCCAAGTACAAAATACACCTTTCAACCTGTAAAGAGAGGCCCCGTATACCTAGCGATTGCAGCGTGGCAGGGGAGTGCGGCGTAAAAACGAGCTAACTTGAATAAAATATACACATAGACAACGTACAGCATTCCTACAAATGCGCCAATCGCCTCTTCCGCGACAATCTTAAACCATTCTCGGTTATTTGGATTAGCCGAGAACCTGTCGAGATGGTATTATTGCGAATGTAAAACGCTGCGCTTTGCGGATCTGTGCCACTTTTTCCAAGAAGCAGCTTGGCGCACAGGACCGGTGACCCTTCCATCTTTGCGCGTCCTTGTACACCCTAAAATCCCAATCCTAGCCCGATTTTAACCATTAACATTTGACGAATACACCTTGTTGTATCTAATATCTCACTTAAAGGCAGTTAAACCATACGGAGCGGCCGCTACAAGGCGCTGAAACCGTCCATCTCCCCACCATGGCGAGGCTGAACAAGAGGGTGATGACGCCATTTTCTGCAAAAACAACCACGCTCGGGAAGCAAAGGCGAATGAATTTAAGCCTTCGTAACCGCCTTGCGACCCTCGATTCCTGCTCACAGTCGCGCAGAAATGTGTTAGAAACAACTCTTACCTGTGTATTTCTTCGTTCGATCGCGGAAAACGGCGTTTTCGGCGGTTAGAAGCGCGAGCGTGTGGCTCTTCGTGTCCGCGTCCCAGCCTCGCTACCCGGAGACTGTTTATGTGGCCTCTCGGCGCCCCGGCGGCTCATCTGCAAGTTCCTCAGTGAGCAGCAGCCTTTGTGCACGGCGGAACATTTGAGCACGAACCCGCCGCTGCGCAAAGGTGTAGCAACAAACGCCACTTTTCTGTGTAAATACAGCGATCGTAGCTATTGCAGTGGGTGGCGTGGAAGAAAAACAAGAATTTGACCACGGCGAACGAGGAAAAAGTGTTAACAGTTTTAAGCGAGGGCCCGGGATTTATTTAACCCCAGCGCGCACAGACGCCGGGCTTTCCACATCACACAACAAAATAAAAACAGTTTTTTTTGTATATCATAGGCTAATCGGTTGTTTAGCATAATTCATCACAGCAATTTAAGTTAAACCCATCGGAGTTTTCTGACCCAAAATTTATGCTGCAAGAATCCTATGGAAATTAGTTCCTAATTTAAACATCTCTAGATTGTCAATCAATCAAAACTATAGGCTACGGTGCTGATTTAAGTGGCGGAGTCTGGGCTGCTTTAGCTAGGCTATAGGCTATTTTGCATTTAGCCAAATAATGGCAATTAGCCTACTTAGTCAATAGTAACTTTGTAAGTTCGTGTGTATCTGGCTTGTCTGATACTTAGGACAATTAGGAATATATTTATTATGAAAGGTCTGTTATTTTAGACAACGTTTCTGTATGACTAAAGCTTGAAGGAGGCTTTAACAGATAGCCTCAATGACCGTTAGCAATTCCATGGTTGTGTAAAAAGCCTAGAAGTTCCACAACAGTTTTTCATGTTATGCTAGGCTACCTGTTGAGCAGCAGTGACGCCACACCACGCCATTGCCGAGCCCACGGGCGGCAGGGCCCGGTGTGTTTGACTACACAGCAGTGGCGGTGAGGGCTTCCGCTGCTTAATCAACACCACGGCGCCAGTTTAACGACCTCGCGCAGGTGCTGCAAAAACTTAGTTGCCATGGCACCGAAGAGGCTAGGGCGCGCGAAAGTGCCACTTTTGCTAACCACGTACCACCGGTGCCACGCTTGACTGGCAGCCCAATGGGACAGCGGCTGTCCCCCCTAGCAGAGACCCATCCAGACGTTATGCCGCGTGTCTTTAGTGTAAATTGCTCCAGGATTATTCTAATATTCCAGCCTAAACCCAACCGAACGTCCACCTTTGACTAAATCATTCAAAATAAGAAATAGCCAAAAACCATTGAGGCTATTCAACCAGCTCACGAACAGTGATTTTATTCAAAGTGTCAGACCCATTCTCCAGGGGTAACGTTAGGCTACGTGCTTATAGTAGACTATCTTATTGCTGTTTAGTAAAAAATAAATAAAAAATACATAAGATAGGCATACATAGATTTCAGTAATGATAAAGCACACGTCAAATGAAAATGGACGAACTTGCTTTTTTGGGTAAACTATATGGTTGCAGAATTGGAGACGTTATAAGAGTTATAATCCCTGCCAACCCGTTCCTTTGGCTCCACGAGAGCACTCAACAAAAGGTGCCCACCGCTATCGCCTATACACAATTAACTAAAGCAGCAGCATTATACCATTATCATAAGAATGCTGTTTGCAACGGGGGGAAAACTAGGCATTCATTGACGTCTCTGTGTAGAGCCGAGAGCTTTTATCTACTCAATTACATGCAAACTGCATTTATCACAGTAGTTACATGTTTGGACACTTTTTGTGTGTCGTCCTAACTAATTTCTTTACGGTATTTATCTCATTTCGGTTATTTTGAAACACTGTGTTACAAGTGGCCTTGCTTGGGGTGAACATGAGTTAGAACGAGGACCACTTCATAAATCAACACATTTAATAAATGAACAAAGCACCGATGTATGCACGTTTAAAGATATTTATTAGTCTGGTTTATAGGCATATTTGATGTGAGACCAGGCTATAGGCTATTGCCGTTACATGATATTAAAATGTCAACGTAATACACTGACCTATAAATTTATTGTTCGCTTAGTGTGCCTAGGCTACGTTTTATTTAAGACGTCCCAGGATAGGAGGTTATTAACGTCAAAACGTAGGCTATCAATGCATGACCACCATGGAGAGCTTTACAAAAACATGTATTTATTGATGGAGAGAATAAATGTCTTAAGTATAGGCCCAATGCAACAGTGGATAGGCTATTAAATTATGTAAATTGAAGACCTTAGTTTACAATTTTTATTTTTCTTAATCTCCTTTGCTTTGTAACTGTATTACAACTTGGTGAATTTGCTAGTAGACAGTGTTTTAATTTTAACACCAATTTTAACACCAAGGGTAAAAAAGTAACAATATTAACTTTACTTTGTGAAAGTATTTAAATAATAAAAACCCATTAATTAAACTTCTTAAAATTATAAGACTTAAATAATTAATGATAGGCCAACCTCTAAATATCAACCCTGTTTAATTTAGCCTACCAATGTAGGATACTGCACAATCAAGCACCCATTAAAACCCATTCCACAAGAGTTTCAGTTTCCAATCCATGTATATTTATGTATATATATTTATATGGTTTATATTTTTAATTAATAATTGATTTCTTATCTTTCTTATATTTAGAGAACGTTGAAATGCACCAACAACACCAAAACAAATTCCTTGTATGTGTAAAAACCGCACTTGGCAATAAAGCTTTTTCTGATTCTGATGTTATGCTGGATGAGCTGGTTGTGTGCATGAATAACTTTTACATTAAATCAGATTGTAGTTGGAACAACTGTGTTGCGATAACAACAATAATCAGTGACATTTTGAGTTTCAGTAGGACAAATAGCAAGGTTGTTTTCATTGTAGACTGGCTATCATTTGAATTTATTCAATGTTCACAAAACTAGCCAACAATTTTTTTGAAAGCATAATCTGTTGGCTCAGAGTAACGGTGTACGCGTATCGTAGATATACAGTTGTTCAGTTTGTCTTGTATTTTGGACACACATTTACAAAGAAATAACTAACATACTGTAACTGTGAGTAGTTCAGATTAAATATAAAACAGCCATAACCTCCCTATGCTGTCTACTTCTTCTCTGGTGTAATCACCCAGCTCTGGAAGCTCAGTCACAACCTGACTCAGTTCTCATGTCAAAATGTTTTCCACTTTCCACATCAGTGACAAGTGGGACTTTCTAGGGCCAGGACTGAGACAAACACACTGTTGAAATATAACAATAATATTTTTCATTATTTCAAACTATAACCCAATCATTTTTTAAGTCAATACCTTTATAAAATAAACCTGATCACATTTCCCGTTTGTTCTCATTCATTCATGTGGCTTTTTAGTCATTGTGTGTTAGGTGTGGTTAAAGGCCATTAAAGGGTTACATTGGTAAATGTATAGAATGTGCCTTGTGAGAAATGAAATGGGGATGGTGTCTAAGAGTATAGCAGCTAATTATTAGGAAGGTGTTTCTAATACTCGTTTTTACACATATTTATGTCCAAAACTATTACTATCCAGGTGCTCTTTGACTGTCTCATTGTGGGGCCTTGATGTTGTCTGCACATAGAACTACACAGACTGTAGCTTATGATTAAAGCCATGACAGATTGTTTTAAGTGATCATTATGAGTTGAGTTTGGGTGTGGTAGATAGTGAAAGATGACACTATTGCTGAATCATACCGAGTCCTGCTTTTCCCTTCACATATCTGCTTACCCAGGTCAGATCATCTATTAAAACGTCAAATACAGATATTATCGTGATTACCAATGCTAAAAATCACTCTGATAACTGCATTTACTTGCGTTTTCCTGTTCAGTTTAATTAAGCTTGAACTAAAGGTGCCAAAAAAGTGTAAAGTTGTATAATTTTGTTGTCTAATAGTGTAATAAGCCTACCAGATCATACACACTACTTCTTTGTAACGGAAAGTTATGTTATCTGCACACAATGGGAAAAGTGGGCAGAAATATATAAAATGTAATACTGGTTTCCACCACAAGGGATAATACCACTAATCAAGAAGTGTAGCTCTAAGCTCTGCATTGTTTTTTGTGGTTAAAAATCTTATCAGTCTGAGTGGCTGTCATTTTTATTCATAAGTTAAGGCCTATTTGGAAGTCAATTCACTGAATAGTTTACATTAATTTGTATCACTTCACAAAAAACAACAATCCACAATCAAGAGCCATACTGAAATATACTCCTGTACTTAGAATTTTCAAGGAGTAATACAAAATAGAAATGCATACCAAAAGGATAATACATCACCTACAATTACATATTAAGCATATAGTGATGGTCCGGAGCTTTAGAGCTTTATAAATGTGTAGCTAAATGGTAAACAAGACAAGCTCTGTTGATATGCTAAAGAAATTGCTATCTCAGTTCTCCCTGATCTTCTTGACCTTGTTTACAAAGCTTGGCTTAAAGGGACACTCCCCAGTTTAAAACTCAGATCATGCCGCTCCCACACTTGACTTGCACTCCTCTGGCAGTTACATTTGGAGTTCTGGGGGGCTATAACACAATTGAAGTGTATACTTTAAATATTTGTGTCTTCAAGAACATTGCAAAAACAGGAAAAAGAAAATACTCAAGACTGAGGATTCTCCATTTACCAGCTCACCTATGTGGGGAATAACTTCAATCACATTTTAAACCTTAAATACTATATGGTAGTATTGTCTGTCAGTGTTTTCAGAGCATAAGTTGTCAGTTAATGTCATATTTAGTGCAATAACATTTAAAGATGGAACGATGGCAGCGGTGACAGATCAAACATCATTGGCATTAAAGATTTCCAACAACATGGCACAGTTCTTGATAACCTCTTTTATTAAGCTTATTTGGGATAATAAACACAGACACCTAGTGTATATGTCAGTGGAATCTTCAGAGTTCTGGACAAGTAGTTTTAACTTTTATGATCTGCAGACTATACTCCAAAACAAGGCTTTAATATATACATGTGTTAAATATTTAATACAAATATGTAACATTATTTTAAAAATTCAGTTAATCTTTATATTTTAAGAAAGGGAAATCCTTGAAGTTGTCGGAATTGGTTCTGTAATGATCATGAATGATAAAATTCTTGTTTATATAATATTACATGTCTTAATTTGAGTGCAGACTTAATTTTAATACATTGATAAATGTCACTGCCAACAAGCTGCCTTTCTTATTTATAAATGACAGAACACCCATTTTCAACAATTTAATAAAATCTTGAATATAAAACCATATTACAGCAATTGTTATGGGCGTTTCATAATAAGTCTATTATCTGAACTGGTTAGAAAGTGAGTGTGGTCAGCTCACCTCTGGAAAGGCGTTGTTCAGAAAACATTCAACATTCAGCAACAGCTTGGATCAGAAGAAAAATGGGGAGAGAAGGGGATAAGGACCTGTAACTTGCTAGTTTTGGAGTCACTTAACTCTTTATATTTTTTACATTAGCTGACAAAACAGTTGTACAAATATATAGATATAGATTCATGTATTTCATATAAATAAAAATAAAAATAGATTAAAGATCTTGGTATTATGACAAAGTGGAAAAGGGAGCTTCAAAAGCATTGTAAGGCCTCTAACTACTCAGTCTATAAAAACCTTATTTTTAGTACCAACCTAAACCTAGTAACCTTTTTTATTTGTGATAAGAAACAGCCAATTCAAACTATTTACTTTATACATTTGTTTAAAAAAAAAAAACACACACACACACACACACTTGCAAAGTCAACCAGCTAGATGTTCAATTTGCATAAAACATGCTGTACCCTCTTGCAATGGACGTAATGATAATGTAATTCTAACAGGCACAAACCTTTCGCAGTATTAATAAGTCAGCTGTATCCCACAAGTAGCCGCTTTGAATTAGTAGAACAAAATAAACAGGAGTCACTTTAGACAATCTTCTACACCTGGAACAATTATTTGAAACTACACTAAACTGCAATTCAACCAGTTCCTCATTTGTGAGGATGCCAGGACACAAAAACAAAAAAACAAAAAAATCCCAACAAAATATTACTCCCAACTGTCTATTCTAAACATGTGATAAAGAGGAGGGAGCATCAAAGCCTTCCTTTATAAATCCAGTGTCTTACTAGAACTAAAAAGCCAGGAACTGAATTAATGACACTGAATTAATATGTCATTTGTGTTTGCACTTTAATTACACCAATCATGTGGTCTTGCTTGGGTGGTTAGGAAAATACACTCTTTTTATGTTCATGTGAAACATACGGACTGACTTGAAAACTTTTCATCCAGATTATTCAGTAATAACTTACTACTTTGTAAAGATACACTCCTCCTTTGTGTCCAGAACTGCCCTTCTGGTTGAAACCTTTAACTGTGACTTACTTATCTCTGCACCAGATTGCACCAGAGTGGCTTGCACCCCTCTCTACCCCCCCTTACAGCGTTCATTTTTCACATCTTCTCTAGCCCTCCCCCTACAGCCACATGCACATTGGCGCGCACGTGTTTCAGTAAACTGGGGAGGACATTTGGGGTTCCGCGGGCCCTATAGAACAATTGTGGAATGTACCTTTTGACAAATTCACAGAAATTAAAACATGAAATCCTTTTCCTGTTGCCACATCAAGTGAACACCAAGTATTATCATTTCACCGCCACAATGGTGACTGTCAATGAGCTGCAGTCTAGTACATACATTTCCCTTGCTTAGCACTAGACTATTGTAAAAAGTTACAGACTGGAATTCAAAACAACATAGTTACAGGCATGTTGTACACCAAACCAGTAGCACAGAACCAGCCCTAGGCAGGTACAATCAACTGTTGATCAACTCTACAAAATACATTCAGAAGTTTAGTTCTACATTAAAGCTCCTGTAGGTAGGATGAGTTTGTAGGAGAGTTAGCAACAACAAAAAGAGTAACATTTTAAAAATCAATCCAAAATCCCACCCCCTCCTCCTCCAATCCCGCCGGAGCCCGTCGTTCTGCCATTGCGAAGCGCCATTGAGTTGTGTGCGTGCATTCATGTGATTGACAGGCAAGGTAGATTCGCCAGACCAATCAGGGAAAAGAGGGTCAGAAATGGGTCAGAATCCTTTTGAGCGGCGTCAAAAGTCTAAATAGCCCCTGCCTCTATATAAGTCTATCAACCAGAGCAGATATCCTCACAGAGCATTTCACTCACTGATGGCTGACGGATGTCTGACTTTTTTAAGAAATTACACTTAATTTGTAGCTCTTAAATCCAACCTACAGCACCTTTAAGCCTCTTGGGCATTCAATTGTGGATTTATAGGGCTCTAACTAACAAAAAATCATTTTAAAAGCATTTTAAAATCGACCCAGGTGTTCCTTTCAGTGACTGCCCACTGAACTTGATCTTTCCTTAAAATTTTCATAAAAAAAAAAAAAAAACTGATGTGAAAATGAGGAAAACCACAGGCAAACAGGAATGTGGGGGCCCTTGATATTACAATACTAACGAAGTCGTGTCTTTACACAATTCACAACTTAGTAATAAGATCGTCTTTTGTTCATTAGCTTTTCATTAGCAATTTATTTCACATTGTGGATGTAATATTATTCATCTTAAAAAAAGGGCACATAATTACAATTATGAGAAGAAATATAGGGACATGATTGTCAATTAAAGGGTACACTCCTCAGTCTGTTTGCAATATCCTTGTGGTTGAAAACAGCATTGCACAAACATTGTTGTTTTGGTTTGAAAATGGATGCCCCTCCCACAACGTCAGTGAATGGCATTCCTCTCTACTTCCCCTAGAGGGCTCATTGGCTCACATAAGTCTTTGCACCATCTAAAATAAGGGATTGGCTCTGGGAGGTCTCCTGATGATCACATCTAGACATCATTTCATGCATGTAAACCATGTGCAAATTCAGACACTGTAGGACCACAGCTGAGACAGCCAGCGATTCTGGAGCCCACAGGCATACTAGTATTGTATAATACTAGTATCACTTCCTCATTTATGTCTGCCACTGCAATGGCATGAAAAATGGATGGCTGATACAACAGAAAAAAAAGAGAACAGGTTTCATTAGTAGTACCCATGTGTCTAGCAACTGTGAAACAGGCTTTAAAACAAGCTATTTGTTTTTATAAAAACCCGCCTTATCGATCAGTGAAATCTGTTTCTCAAGTGGATGTAATTTTATAGCATCACCAAAAGAATATAGGAGCACATCTGAACACAGGTTTGTTACTTGGGATAACAGCTAGTGCAATTTATATACACAACCAAAGTTCATCTGCATTTGGCTGCTGGCTGGCATTAGCTTCATCGCTAATACATGAGTGAAGATGCTTCGCGGTAACCAGGCTATTCAACATGATTATTAAATATAGACCAAGATAGGAAGGCATAATGCGCCATCTGTAACAAATTTTTAGTAAAAGGGGTCAAATAAATACAAAAATAATAAAAAGATATGTACACATTTTGAACACTATAAACTATCAATAAACTATAATACTTTTAACTTATTTTTTCCCCAAAAAGGCATACAAATATTTCTTTGCACAAAATGTCTCTGCAATTCCCCTCTGGTAGTCAGCTGGGAAAAAAATAATCATTTAAGTGATGATAAATTATTATACAAAAACTCCAACACTGCAGTAAAAAAAGTTTGTGTTTCTTGCAACATAAAAAAATAAACACACACACACACACCCACACCCAAACACACAAAAATATAATCCTCGACAAAACCTACCATCTTATTACATTGCAATGCAACACAAGAAAGCACAGGGCTGGTGGCTTTTTCTTCACTTGTTCTAAAAAGCGTTCAGGTCCTGGTATAGGACTTCTCTGGAGCCCACAAGGGGTGGGCTTTAACAAAGGGATTCAGAGGAAGTGACGTAGAAAGAAAAGAGAAAAAATTTGTTGAGACGCTAATTACCTTTATTTTATAAAAAGGTCTGATTTATCGAGGTCTAATTCATCAAGGAAAAGCGGTGAGAGAGAGAGAGAGAGACACTGAGAAGTGTGAGTAAGAAAGAGAATCCCAGCTAAGGCTAACAGAGTCGAACTACATTGTTTGGCCTACATTTGTTTTGGTATCTTGTGAACAGATACCCCAAAACAAGAACCAGGAAGAGCGCCAACAACCACCCAGGAAATGAACTCCCACTGGTTGAAACATGTCTTAACACGTGGTGCTGTGGTATCACCAAAAAATACCTTTGGAGCTTTTGTTTTGAAAAACCAGATTCCCTTTGAGGGAACGTTTTTGAAATTCAGCATCTATAAGCTAGTGACCTTTTCTATGAAAGGTTGAATCCTTACAGGTGGAGCTGAGAGCAGAGGAACTACCAGACTATACATGGGCATAGCAGGCCAATAACACCCTGCAACGACTGAAATACCTCCAAGTCTTGGCGGGTGAACTTGACTGTCATTGGGTTTAAAAGAAAAAAATTAAGTGACACCGCCGAGGTGGAGCGGTGCGATTGGTGAGTCCGTACAAGAGTGGTGAGGTCAGGGGTCACGCGTGACCGTGACCTGCACAGCTGCACAACATTCTGTTGTCAATGATGTAATTTAGCCTGCATAGGACAGAAGACACAGATTCAAGTATTAGTTTTACCAGCAGATACAACATAACATTATTAAATCCATAAAAGGGAATTCAGGCATTACAGCAGCATCAAGAGAAATAGAGCAAGTGTATGGGCTTATACTCTAGATCAGGGGTTTTAAACCAGTTAGAACTCAAGCCCACTAAAACATTTCCAGTAACATTATGCCCACCACCCACACCCGAAAACCCCTTTAAAAATACTTTTTATTTGTAATAATTTCATTGTTTTTTTATATTCTATCCCCATTAAATTTGCTTGCTGTTTTGAGAGAAAAGCATGTGTGACATATTTTGGTCACTGCAAGCACATGCTTGTAGTCACAACAGGGAGGATTGTAGTCACATGATTGTAGTCACATGATTGTAGTTTGTAGTCACATGATTGTGACTACATGATTGTGACTACATGATTGTGACTACATGATTGTGAGGAAAAATAAGAATAATAAAACAGGTTTAAAGATGTGTTTTCCACATGGGGTGTTTGTGTATGTGACCTTACCGGTCTGGGGGAGTCCAGACCAGAGGCCAGTATCCCACCATTGGTGTTCCCTTTCCTGAAGAGGCTATTCAATCCGCTCTGCCGGCCCAACTTGCCGACCGCCTCTCCGTACGAGTTGGAACTCCTTCTCTTCCTCCCCTCTGCTGCTGCTGCTGCTGCTCCTCCTCCACATGCTGGAGGCCCGGAAGTGGGGGTTGGGGACGTACGAG
Source organism: Percopsis transmontana (assembly GCA_025447815.1). NCBI lineage: Eukaryota > Metazoa > Chordata > Actinopteri > Percopsiformes > Percopsidae > Percopsis > Percopsis transmontana. The sequence goes on along the minus strand of JAOEHI010046769.1, from coordinate 28,553 downwards.
CCGTGGAGGGGGGGTCTTTTTTGGATGCAAAGGCGATACTGTTGGTACTGATGGAGTCCTCGTCAAGGCTGGAATCAAGATGTACAAGCTCATTTTGTGTTAAAGCAGTAAGATCTCATAAGGAAAACCTGTTGAAAATCCCAAATTATTTCACAGATACCTCAGTGAAATTGTTTATGAGAGCATATTTTATACAATTTAATAAAAAAAAAGCTACACTCCTAAATTTGTGTCCAGAACTCCTCCTGTGGTTGCAACCAGCAGTAACCTCTCCTTCTCTTCCCCTACAGCTGACGCCAAATTTGTTTCAAAACAAACAGTGAGCTGGGGTGGTAATTTAGAGTTCTGGGGTGCTACCACTCAATTGAGGAAGAAACTTTAAGGGCCCTTCCCATCGGCCACATTGCGTTACGTTTGTTTGAAATTCCAACAAAGTTCACAGGCTCTACCGCACATTTCTGAAATATTCGCAAAAATAAATAGCATGGATAGCCTCACATCCAATGGCACCTATGATAACCGGCCATCAACAGCATTGACTTCATTAATGTTCAGCCACAGTTTGAACACGTTTAGACTCCAAAGTGCCAGGTGCTGTGACAAAACCATAATCCTATATGTTGTTGACGATCACCTGTAATTTCCATGTTGTTTTTTCAATAAAGTGAGTGATATATTACTTAGTATGTGGGACGTCATAGATTTTTGTCACAAAACATGTTAAGTTCAAAATGTAAAAATAAGATTTGTTGACACAAAAACTGTATAACATTTAAAAAATGTTAGTCAAATACTGCCCAATTCCACAGAAATACTACAATATGATGGCTTCAGAAACACAGATTGACATTTTTAGGCTCCAGATTACGGTTATTTATATATAAATTATTTTGAGAAATATCGGTACCATTTTTATCACATTTTATGATTTCCACTTTGATGAATGCTGTCATTCAGTGGGATAATTAATTATAATGAGGGGGTTCATTTTCTCATTCAAGGACACTTTTACAGGACACCAGGAGGGTGATTTAGAGAATACACCAGCCTGGTTATAAACCTGCAAACTTCCTGTTAAAGAGATTGTCTCTACGAAAAGACAAGGTTACAGTGAATGTATGATTGCAGTCAGGAGTGTTAGCTGGGACTTAATATCTTGACCTTTTGGGCCTATAGTACATGTCTTTTGAAAACCTAGTAGTAGAAGTAGTACACACATGTTTTGAGTGCCGTTGCTCTGAGACCCATCCACTCTGGAGAACCTGTCCTCCTGCCTGGTCCCCAGCCCGCTGTCCCCGTGTCCAAGGCCGTTCTTCTGGCCCGGGCTGGCGGTGGTCGCCCCTGATCCTTGGAAGGCCGGGTGATGGCTGCTGCCATTCCGCTTGAAGTTATCCGCACTTGAGGAGGAGGGAAAGGTGTTTTTTCTCCTCTTAGCCGCCACTGCGGAGTGCTCCCTGTCTCTGGAGGGGCGGCTGGCTTTATGGGGGGCACCACGGGGCTTCCCGGCCATGGTTACAGGGGCATCTCGGATACTGAACACGCCGGCTACGGACGCAGACTGGGGGAAGACGGCTGCGTAGGAGAAGGAGTTGGAGGACGAGGGGAAGGCGGACGGAAAGGAGAGGAGAGGGGGGGTGACGGAGGTGGGGGACGGAGAGAGAGACGGGTGTTGAAAGTCGGAGGCACCAGAAGGGAGGAAGCTCTCAACAGCAAGCGGCACCTTTCTGAAAAACACACAATCATTTAGATTAGCCATGCTCCCATACTATAATACTAATAAGCCACTTCTGTAGGAACAATGCAATATATTAAAAAAAGAAAAGAAAAAAAGACATACAACCTTCATTTAATCTAGAAGTTATTTTGACAAACATTAGATAGTATTTAATGGCATAATGGTGTCTCTCTAGTCACAAGACGCAAATGCACCCATACGACTTTCTTTTAATATTTATATTAATTAATTAATATTTTTCCAGTTGAGGTGTATAGCTTTTTATATGTGGCGAGGTAGAGTGTGTTTGTTACTGTAGTAACTACAATTTGGTCATTCAGCATGGTTTTATCCATTATTATTACGTATCGTGGGGGCAGGATAGTCTAGTGGTCTGGGTGCTCAACTAACAGCTGGAAAATCATGGATTCGAGCCCCGGAGTTGGCCACTTGTCTAATTGTAATTGTATTACAATTATGTCATTTAGCAGACGCTTTTATCCAAAGCGACTTACAATTACATGGTGCTGTTACATGGAGCAGGTAGTGGTTAGGCATCTTGCTCAAGATTGCTTACAGGTAGGACAACTCTGGGGCTCGAACTCACGACCTTCCGGTTGGGAGTCACCTATTTGTCACCTATTGTATTGTCTGGGGTTCCCAAACTTTGCCACACCAAGGACCCACAAATACCATAACCCTCTTTCCAGGGCCCCTTGTTGCAAAATGGCCCGAGGAGTCCTTTATATTACTAGGGCAAATATCAAACATATACCTTATCGGTGAATTTACTTATTTTATAATAAGTAAAAAACTTTTACAAAACTTATAAAAAAAAAGTAGAGTTAGAGATGTGATATCACATAATATCTATAAAAATAATAAAATAGAAATAATTGACTTCTGGTTGTTTTCTCTCTAGAAACGTATCCATTGTTAGCTACAAAGTTAGCTAGCTATCGCATGGGGATTATCAACGTAAAGTAGAGTAAGAGATGTGATATCACATAACTTGTGATTGATTGATCGTCATAAAATTACACAAAATAATGATTTTACCCATTTTTGGGTTTTTGGAAAATATATTTTCATTTTAAATGTTTTCAATTATTTATTAAAAAATGTCCTCTCCCTTTTCTACAGCCCCCCTGTCGCCCTCTGGCGGCTGTGGCCCCCAGTTTGGGAACCACTGGTGTATTTGACACAATAATTACATCACTTCCTGTGTTCCAGTATACAGTATATCCCCACGAGTATACTGTCAGTATACAGACGCTTGTATTGAAAATCTAAGAGATTTCATGTAATGCTATTGATTAACGTGGGGCTTGGACAGACAAATTACAGTACTACTGTATACTTGCGTAATTCAGGGTTTGTTATTTAAATGTAATTGCATCCAAATGATACAAATATCTTGTCAACTATCCTGACCAGCCACAGTTCAGGAGTATCCTGCTAGCTGTCCCTTCAAGGGACCAGTGTTTTCATTAAAACTGTACTTACTCAGCTGCACTGCTCTTCTTATTTTTACTTTTGAAACATACTGTGTATACATCCTTGCGTTTTTAGTACTTGATGTCTTGTCTTTCTTGTATTTGGAGGGTGTTTGACATGCACCAACAACACCAAGACAAATTTCTTGTATGCGTAGAAAACGTACTTGGCAATAAAGCTTTTTCTGATTCTGATTAACGCAGTTAGGGCTAAACAAACACTGCCTTCCCTCAGTGCAAGCGTTCAACCCACGCACACAGACACACCTCCACATCTGTGCATTGAGGTGTTTCTCCACCATGTTCTGGAGGGCCAGCCTCATGCGGTCCCATCGCCGGTCAAACACGTAGTGGCCTCGTCCCATCCGCCTGCTGCGGAACACACAGCACTGACACGGCAGACAGACAGAGAGACAGACAGTCAGAGACGGGCCACATTAGCACATAGTGAAGCACAACATTTTATCAAAAGCTTAAAAGAGTACTGTCTGTTAGAGCCCCTTTAAAATGCACCTCCAGAATTCAAGTTTCCAAACAAGCTGGGGTGCAATTGGTGTCCTATAGGGCGCTATTGAGTATACCATACATTTATTATTTTTTAATTCTAACAAAACATTAATGTTAATAAATCAAGAAAATAATGGCAGTGTTAGACCAGAGTTTTTTTTGCCAATGAAAGATGTGTACAAAATTCTCTTGTATGCTACTAAAGCAGAAGTTCCTAAAAGAAAATGTTCAAAGAGTCCAATCTAGTTTGGATTCTTATTGATCCTTTATTTATCTAGACAACATTTTTCAGTGAGTAGCCTATATACAGCCTATGTCCTCAGCCGAGAGCATACTAGCATGTGTGGCTATTTAACTTGCAACCGTAACAGTAATATTTTTGAGCCAACACAGACTTGGTTCTTTGTTTTTCTGTAGGCACATTTTTTTATGTCAGGTAATCTTGTGTCCTTTGGACTTGCTATAATAGTCACATGTTTTGACCTCCAAGGCTCTCGGGCTTAGGCTATATTACAAGGGTCACCAGAAAATCTCTAAACAAGTATACTGTCATGACTGAAGGATGCCGAAACGTATCAATATGTTACAGCGACTGGAGTGTCCGTCACGGCTGGCGATGTTAAAGCCAGTAGCGGGTCCACTAAGCCAACTGCCTTATCATTGCTCTGTAACAGCACATAATAGTTAGCCCATCAAATTCGCTAGTAAGCCTGAAGTCGGGGTCGTAAAAACTTGCGCATGCATAGTATTAGTATAACCTGTGGGGGAAAAAATCGTTTTAAACTTTTGACTGGTGATTCTATAAAGTTATAGCTCTACCCCCTTTCATTTAGATAGGGGCCTGGTCTTAGCCCGAATTAACTGCCCGCAGGTTTAACAAGATGGCCGCCGACTGGCAAGACTTGCCTATAAGGACTTTGAACAAGTGAAGTAAACTTTAGTTGTTATGATGCTGTATTTAATGAACTAAATCCCTTTCTCTCTTTCTATTCGTTCTATTGTATTACACCTTACCTAATGGATAGATTGGCTTAATTAAATACAGTGTGTGGAGATGTACTGAGATGATGAATGCTTTGGAGTTGGGGGTTTAATATTAATATCAAGTTCAATATCACTTTAAGTTCCCTTGAGCCAGGCAACAGGCTGATCCGAGATGTTTCATAATAATTCACCCACACCACAGTTCTTAGTTGTCAGTGCATGTCCTCAAGAGGTATATCTATACACAGGTGTAGTGCATAGTGTCATCAATATATGTAGCGTAGCTAATTACCCCTAACGGTCGCGGGTGGTGGGTAGAGTAGCTATAGGCTGATCTGTTCATGTCCTCCGGTGTCTCTGGGTCTCCCTCGTCGCTGGACAGTCGACCGTTGTCCCCCGGTGTCCTGTTCCAGCTGTGGGAGGAGGGGTCTGAGGTCGAGGCTGGGACAGGAGCTGTGGGGAGGGAAGTGGAAGTCGACCCCGGAACCCTGACATGAAAATGTGAAAGGCCAAGGGTGGAGAAGAGGGAAAAAGATTCAAGAGAAAAATACAGAGGAGAGAAGAACCAAATATATAAAAAAATAAAAGTATCCCTGTCACAGATTTGTTTATAATTAAATATTTAGACATTATTACTGTCTGATGTAATTTACTATTTTGGTTTGTCATTTGGCAAAAGTTTACAGCACCCCCTAGTGGTAAAAAGATTCTCCTTAACATACAGTATTAGGTCCTGGCATATGCTCTTAGATAACTAGTTTTATGAATAGACCAGGGCATGCCAATATCACTGTTCTTTGATGCGGATGTGTTTTACTGTGTGCACATATACAGTTAACAGGCAGGTGGTTTTTGAAGTTAGGGGTGTTTGTGTATCCTGCTAGCAAACTACTGTAGTGAATGATACATTTTAGATAAAAAGCAGGGGCAAATTGGTTTGTGTACTGGAAATACTTGGTAAAAGTAAAATTAACTAACCCTTGGCTGTATAGCTTCCTTACATCCACACACTGGCGTTCAGGTATGTATTTAATGAACCAATGTTATTCTACCCATGTACCTTGTGTGCACATTATTATTGTAACGACGTCTACCTGCCTGTTGTCCTACCTGGGTATGTGTGCATTTGCGAGCCGCAGTTTCAGTGTGCTCAGCGGCCGGCTGTTGGGACAGTGAGGCTTTCTGGGAGAAGTAGTTTCATGCGACGTTACACTCTGGTTGCCGCCTTCCTTCTTTTCCAGACCTGCTTCTCTCTCCTTTTCTTTCGTTGCCTCCTTGTCCTTCTCCTTCTCCTTTGGCCGGCCCTTGTGTTCAGCTAGAAGAATGTCAAAATGTTTCCTTCGGCCAGGAACAGCCCGTCGGTGGGTTAAGGAGTGGGTCTGAATAAGGACAGATATTATGATATAAGCTTGTTTAAGCTGTAAGAGTTTAAAAAATGCACAGTATGTATTACAACTTTTCATAGGGTTGGTCTATTGCTTTTATGTTGGCAGGTATGTTTCATTTCCCCTTTACACCTAATCTACTTAAATTTTGCAAATTAGACCTCTAATCTAAGTCAAAAATAATTCTTAAAAAACACCGGTGGAAGCTTCAAGGGGTTTTAACAATTAGGTCATTTAGTCAACATACCGAGAGTACAAGTATTTAGGAGCAGATAGGATCATCTTGCTCATGGTGCTTAATGGTAGGCTGTTTGTGATCAGTTTTGGAATTGCTTGTAAAAGTGTATGATATTTAACTTGTGTGTTCACCTACCATTTCGAAAAAGAAAGAAAAACTGAATTTCATTTGAAATATAAAAGGTTGGGCCCTTTTGAATTCACTAGTTGCGCAAACTACTCCAAGAAATCGCTCTAATACAACCTTTATTCCTTAATGCTCAATAAAGGCAGCTAGGGGTAATTAAAGGGCAGTAAAATAAAGTATTAGTGCTGTGTGATGTTCGGCGCCAGCCAGACATCTATAATTACCATGTCAAGGTCAGTATAGACCCTCTAATGCTTAAGAATCTCTCCCAGTTATTAACCGAGAATGGGGAGGTTCAGAGATATCGGGGATAGAGGGAATGAAAAAGAAATAAAAAGACAGAGAGAGAAATCGAACAGATAGAATATAGATACCGATAGAACAGAACAAGAAAAAGGGAATATGCTCCACATATCTGTGAGTGCAGTCATGCACCTTCGAAGTACTGTACTAGGTTAAAGCAAGCAGTGGGTTTAGATGACTTGGACTGCTGTGGTTGTTTGTAGCCGAGCTCTTGGAGAGAGAGAGAAAGAGGGCGGGAGAGAGAGAGAGATACCTTGCAGGTGAGAGAACGGGTGCAGGGTCGCTTGCTCTCTGGGTCCTGGACTCCACAGTGTTTGTTTGGGTCGAACACTCTTCCTGTGTTAAAAAAAAACCAACAACACACAAATAGAACACCACAGATTAGAGTAGCACCGTCTTTATTTCATTTGGTAGTAATTTCATTTAGGCCTCAATTTTTCCAGTGCCTCCCACTGGAACTCATTCATTAGGCTGGTACAATACTAGTGCTTTCCGGTGTAAAACAGAAATGAAACATTGCAATGAGTAGAGAGTGAACAGCCACTCGCACTGAGCCAAATCACTGTTGACAGAACACACCGACCGCTTGGCAGGAGTCATGTTTGAGTGACAGCCAAACAAATACCCATTTCTGGTGCTTCATTGTTGACGAACATACAGGGGTAAAAATAATGGTCACCTTTACATTTTGACCTTTGTTAGCAACCAATGCAACTGATGCTTGACATTTTTCTCTTTATATAACTATTTAGATTAAAAAATATATATAATTATAGCTTAGCGAATTGGAAACTGGGAGTATGGCAGTTGCATTAATTCACGCATAGAAAAAAGAAATCTGGAAACTGAAATCACAGCCTACAAACCTTTATGCAAAAGCAAATGCTTCCACTCAGAGTGGATGGGACCTCCTTGCTCCAGAGAAGGCTGTGAGCCTGACAACAAACAAGCTGTAACTGGGAGGCTCGCGTAAAACACTGTTATTGTCTGAGAGCTGTAATCTAGCGCTGGGCTTTGCTGTAATCCCTGTCATTGCTTTGTTTCTGGCCTGACAGATGACAGCTACTGGTGAATGCAAGTTGATTATGTAGGTTATGTCCTGTATGCACACATAGTGCACAAGTATACAGTAACTTTGCATACTTACAGTACATGTGTTAAAACACAAAGCAGAGAAGATAGTATTATGTCAGCATAGAAATAAATCAATGGAAATAAATACAAAAAATTAACAAAGGGAACGAGAGAGTGAAAGAAAGAAACTAACAAACCAAGAACAAGAAAAAGAAAATAAACACAAAGAAGAAATGAAGGCAGAAAGAAACAGAAAAAATATTATATATTAATATAAGAAACAAAACACAGATTTATGCAAAGAGGAAATGTACAAACGGGCAAATCGAAAGAGGAGGGACACGCAAAGCAACTTGAGAAGGAACAAAGAGAAAGCTACACAGTGAAAGGAAGACAGCCTTATGAAAAAGACGAGGATGAGGAAACAGATGAGTAAGTTGTGAATGTGCAAGAGAAAAAAAAAAAAGAGCGAGAGGGGATAGAAAAAATCTCATGAGATGCAGGAGGTAGGGGATTACACACAGAAAATGCAGCTTTTGGCGGCAGGGCCTCATACAAAAAAAAAAAAGAAAGTAAGACGCGAGAAAAAAGAAAGAAAAGAAATGAAAAGAAAAAGGCCACTTGGTTGAGCGCAGACTTCTCGGCCCTTTCAGACAGAACGCGTTCGGGGAAGTGCAGAGGACAGTGTTGTTGCCAGCAACAAAGGTGCATCTGTCTGTCTAAGTTATGTTTATCATATAGGCTTACTTGTATTGCCTACCTACAAGCTACGTGATTGTTAACACACACCTGATACATCTACTTGGTTGGACACGTGTTTTAAAGCCAGGGCTTTTCTCCCGGTGTCTCCATATAAGCGTAAGCTTGTGTTAAATCATTTCGGGGAATGCAGACACGCATACAATTCTTCCTTCCGTGTGTGGCTGGATGCCTCGAGTCGTATCCATTAGCCGCACCGGTGCACGTCGCGACGAGCAAAGCGCGGGCGAAGCGCAAGCTCGTGCGGCGCAGGCCATTGGAAATGTGTTTCAGAGCGCAGCGGTGCAGTCGTCGCGTTCGGTCTGAAAGGGCCTTAAGAGACGGACTGGGGACGAGCAGCCAATAGCCTTACCTGAGAGCCGGCTATGCGTCCTCTTGGACGAAGGCTTGGTGCCGTTCTCGGCTTTCCTCTCCAGCGGAGACGTCGACGACGGCAGGGAAGGAACGGATGCTTTCTTGGAGGGCGGTGGCCTGCGGTCCAGCAGGGACGGGGCGGCGGTTTGCCGTCTATCCAGGGGGGAGCGCACGGGGCTGGGACGCCTGTCCGTGGATATGAAGGAGGAGGACGAGGGAGGACTGGCGGGAGCCCCGGCGGCACCGCGTCCGTTCGCTAGCTTGTCCCCGGGGGAAGGGGAGGAGGAGCAGAGGCGGACGTGCGACGAGGTGGCGTCAGGCCGGCCGAGACCTGGCATCTTCTCCAGGCTCACGACCGGGAGGGAAACACTGGGGAAAGCGGGGTGCGCTCCATTTCAATACAGTACATAAAACAAGACAGACAGATGCTGACAGTAGTGTTTCAAAATATAAACACTTCATTGGGGCTGAAATGATTGATTCTGGTGTCGCTATTACACAAAGGAGTGTAAAGACATTTAAAAGACGTTTCTTTTGCATCATTTGTGTTTACCACCATAATATCTGTGTATGCACACAGGAGGAGAGCAATTTGTTGATTAACAAATTAGTAAGGAAGTAAACAAATGGATAAACTGGCGTATGCGCACCACGGCTTGCTGCGTGCTCCCTTGGGTGGGTACACCGCCAGGGGGGCTTTGCTGAAGCGCGAGTGCGGGTAGTCCTTAGGGACCCGGAAGGGCAGTACGTCCCCGGTACCGGGGGCCCCCGCCAGGGCCTTGGGCTTCATAGGGACCAGGGGACTTCGGGAGGGGACTGGAGAGCTGTGCCGCTTCTCTGAAAAGCATGGCGTTAGAGATGGGAGTTTGGCCACACACATTTATGCCACACAAACAAACAAAGATACTTTATTTTTTTAATAAACCAGTACCTGGTAAGCCTTTACCATGTACTATACGTAGTATAGGCATTTAAACTTAACGGTTGTAATTTTGTAGGTAAATAAGATGTTGTGACATGGGACAAACAGTACAGCATACAATATAATTTGTTTATATAATTTATGAATCTTATGTATGCTAAATAAGATCCTCACCTTCAATCTAGTTTCCAATTCACCTTACCGGTGTGAAGATGTTTATGGCTATCCAACCTACCCCTATCTTAGTCACACTAACCTTGAAGTGCTACTGAAGACAGGTAAAGCTTTCTCCTGTCTAAATTAGCTCCTAAATTAGCTCCTCCCAAGTAGCCAAGCCCCTGTCCTTAAACCTATGAACAATAACAAAAGGGAAGGAGGGGGGAGGAGCCGGTGTGCGGAGCTCTATAGCAGTGCTGTGGAGAGTCCGATTTTAACTCACACAACGTGGTTGGTGGTTAGGTAAACTCCAGCCAATAGGTAGGTTGTAACAACACAAAGCATATTTTGACCCAGGTCTGTTCGCGATACGCACGTGGAAGGAGGTCAAGACGCAGGAGGGGAGATAAAGTGGAGCTTAAGGGACAACAGAGGCGCACAGAGGAGGTAAGAGGAGAAGGAAACGTCAAAAAGAGAAAGAAAGAGAGAAAGAGAGAAAGAAAGAAAGAAAGAAAGAAAGAAAGAAAAGAAGATGAAATGGATTGCGGAGGAGGCGAGGAGACTTACGTTTTTTGCTATGCATGTCTTCTTTGGGATAAGTTCAGGAAAAAAAAGGGGAGAGGGAAGACGGCGTTCCGGGATTGTGTGTCTCTCTGTCAGTCCGTCTGTCTTACTGTGAAACTATCGGCCAGATACCTGAATGGTAAACAGAAGCAACAATTACACTCTTGCACACGCTCCAGTAATTACACTCATTTGTGGTCAGGCAGCATCAAGGCTACTGCCAACCAACAAGCCGGTAAATCACACAGCTGCCCGTCAGTCAGTTCTCCTTTGAAGCCCCACGCACACTAGGGCTACGTACCTTGTGAAACATAGCATGCAACTTTTAGACATTTTTCTTTTCAGTCAAACGTCATTGTTTTGTGCTTTTAAAAGAGACAGGTTGCTTATTGTTTTAAAAAAAAAAAAGGAATTATACCCATGTGTTAACAACACCCTTAAATAAACAAATTCTTTGGCCTTTTCTTTAGTGGTTTTCACAAGTTGTTTCCAGTGACCAGTGTGCATTTGTAAATTTGTGTTCCCTTTAGAGCTTTTTAATCTCTCCAAATATGGAAAGCTGCTATATAGTATTTGAGATCTCATTCCTATTGGATTGATTTAGAAGCGTATTGAATTGAGATTAATAGATAGTTGTGGGGGAAAAAAAGAAAGCAGCACCATCTGGGCTTTTTCTCACATCACTATTATTGATTAAAAAAGAAATGTAGGTCAATCTGAAACAAGCGAATAATTCAATAACCATGTGGTAATGACTGCAGAGAGGTCACAACTCAACTCGGCCGCAGAGTGATTTGCACTTCGAGCAATCTAAAAAGCACCGTTTGGAAATACTAGACGTCAAAATGTTGGAACCTCAAGATAATGTTGTAGGCAAGCTATGTAACCTACAGTTTACCTGCAGTACCATTTCACCACTAGAAACCTGAGGGCACATCTAAAAAAAATAGTACCATA
>JAOEHI010046769.1:0-16914 GCA_025447815.1 Percopsis transmontana | reverse complement strand
CCCCCCCCACACGCGTAAATACACTTAGCAGAGCTGGAGTTATGAAAAAACAAATATTATATGGTTACGCTAGCACCACGCAACACACACAAAGCTAAAATAATTGCAATATTATCCTGATAATCATCAAATATGCTTTGGAATAAACCTGGAATGACTACATTTAGTTAAGAAACAAATAATATTACATGCATCATAGGACACATATCTTTTTGTGAACATCCTTTGTAGTGAAAAACAAACAAGGACAGATTCAGACTCTCGCCAACTCCAGCAGGTAATCACAATGAGAGAAATCTACCCACCAGCTCAATATTCAAGTCACTTGTGAGGATATTCACACTCATGTGAGGTTATTTACGATTTTCCTGAGTGTTTTTAATCACAATAAAAGATAAAATCTTATATCCTCTCATCCCAACACACATACACAGACACTAAAGGGTAAAATATGTTGGAAATCAAACATGCATTACACAACAATATACATATGGAGTGCAATATACCTTGACCTGTAAAGGTGTTTTTGACGTGGAGTCCAGGGGCAAGGTAAGCCGGTGTTTAATGTTGCCAATGCAATGCTTTACCTAATGGGTGACACAGGTGTGTATGTGTGTGTGTGTGTGTGTGCACGTGAAAGAGAGTCACTATAATATACAATCCTGTAAATAAGTGTTGTAATACCAATGACCGTGTGGTGAACACAGATTTTCAGTGAGCATTAGCTTAAACTGCATTAGCGATTTAAAAAGTGTGCAGGTGGGCAACAGAAGGTGTGTGTGTGTGTGTGTGTCTCCTAGGTAGCCTATGTATGCATTTGTAGAGCAGGTGTTTGTTTTTTCTGCGAGAAATTGCACGTGTGTGTGTGTGTGTGTGTGTGTGTGTTGCAGGTGTGTAAATAGGCCACTGCCAGCAGAGAGCCAGGACGACAGCTGTATTCAACTGGGAGGATCAAAGTCCACAGGCCACATTCACAGGTATGCAAAACAATTCGGGCATACTAATTTAAATCCGTTAGCATCACATAAATGTGAGGATGCTAAATATGTAGCGGACTTCACTTGAAGTGGAGTATTACTGAAGAGGTTCCACTTTTTGGAAAAAGTGGCACTCCTTAATGTTACATTTACATTTACGGCATTTAGCAGACGCTTTTATCCAAAGCGTCTTACAATTAGTACATTTATCAACAGTTGAACCGGTTAACCACCAGTTTTACAAGTAGATAAAACTTACTAGACAGGGGATACTAAAGGGTACGCTACACTCCTAAAATTCTGCCCCAGCTCACTGTGTACTTTTAACATTTATTCATAGCAAATTACATTCAGTGCAACATGTCATAAAAATTGTTGTTATACAAGAAAGAATTGTTATACATACTGTACATTTAACAGAAAATTAATGTATTGTAATGCATTATTTTATGTCAACTGTGTTTTGAAATTGTATTATTGAAAGTACTAATGAGTCTGACTGGACCTGATCCATGGAGATATACAATAGATACATGGTCGATTGACCGGGCAAGATCACATTAATCCACTCCACAAGGACACGCCCACACTACAGCGACGGCTGTAAACCCAGGAAGCTTCTGATTGGCTGCTGAGCCAGGCTGGGATCCCACCCACCAAAGTAAGAGGAAGCAGTGACGCCAAATGCTCTGAGGGATTTGTTTAGGCCTACATCCAGAGGGAGAAGGAGAGGAGAGAGAAAAAAGTATAACTCTCAGAAAATTTCAGAGTGAAGAAAAGAGAATAATGAGAAGCGCACAACGGCAAAAAAACAAAACAAAATATCAACAACCTGGCCCTAGTAAAGTAGCTTGCAAGCCAATTAGACGCAACTTCAAAAGCATTGGGATAACAAAACAGTCCAATAACTACCCAGTCGGTAAACTATTCAAAAGCAACACTTTGGTGGTAAAGAAAACATTTCTAACATTCACGCATAATACGAAGCACATACACACAGACCACAAATTACCTAAGAGACTTAAACTCCGAGCAGCTATGAATAAAAGCCTGCACCAACTGACCTGCGAGCCCGCGATACCGCAACCTATTTTCAACACAAAATCTAGGATTTTAAATGATATTCTGCTCAGGTTTGAGTGTGACAATAACCACTCTTTTCTACACTGCCAGCATGGCTAAGCAGAAAACAGGGCACACATAGCTAGGAGCCAGTGACCCTGAAGAAACCCACCAGCTCCTCCCCAATGTGCCTGCCTGTGTGTAAACTCTCTGCTGACTCAATGTAGAGGTCAACCACGAAAGCAGATCCTACAATCAGTAAACACAAATTCACTCATTGCTACATTTGCCATAACATGCCACACAAAAAGTTGTAGGGGGAGGGGTAGAGCATAGCGCACACTTATAATGTGAGGAGGGAACATGCACCTTTAGGGTTTCAAACCTAACATTCTTGTAGCGCACGTTTCAAATCAATATCTATCAATCAGCCTGTACATTCTGTGAAAGGCTAGAATTGGTTATTGCAACTTTATTTTTAATGTAAATGTTGCAAAAGTCTTGTCATGTTTCATGGATGACCATTAGAGCAGAGAGAGACTGCCAAAGGGTGGGGGGAATGTGTGTCCGCGTTAAGCATGATCCTGTGTACACCCGGCTGTGAGCATGCCCGGTTGATGCATGTTTAAAAACAACCAATAGTAGATAAACAAGGACACTGGTCAATGAGAACTAAGATGCAATCAGCAGGGTGTCATGTCAGTGATTGTGAAAGTGAAAATAACTCCTCTTGGATATTTTAGCTTTCCGATGTTGCAACTTCGGGGATGTACAGAAAGTGAAGACTTGTCTTACCGTAGTGTGCGAGGATTCCTTGAGGTATGACCACCTGGTCGCAGATGTGGCAGCAAATAAGAATTCTGTCCTCCTGCTCAGGAAAACGGCCATACACGTGCATCTCTAAACACACACACACACGACAATTTATTAAACTACAATACGTGGATATGAACAAACAATCTAGCGACTTTCAGTGAGTAAGGTTACATGTATTAAGGAGCAGGTAGGTGTTAGGCATCTTGCTCAAGGATGTGTCCAGATAGACTGGGCATATCTGGGATGGAACCAACTAACTTTTTGGCTGGGAGTCAACCACCATAAGAACTAGTCTATCCTGCCCCCAGCATCTACAACATGAAGGAAAGCAAGACATTCTAGGCAAATACAAAGGAGAATCAGCAAGAAAGACATGTTACATGGACGGACAAAGAAGAAACAAAACAGACAGGAGAGACGAACATACGACGAGAGGACATTCACATGCCAGTATCAGACAGACAGAAAGACTACACACTTACGGATTTACAACCACAACTTAAGAACGAATGCAAATATGAAACATTCCACACATTAGCAAACAGGTCACACAGTTGCGGATGTTTTAATGGATAGAGTATTGGCCCATACGCGCTGTATATGCTGGGTTGGAAGTGACCAATAATGCAATAAATAAACTGTAAAAGTCAAGTGAGTAGCTTAAAATGCATACGTGTAGCTATGCATGTATGGCAGTAGTTGGGATGCATATTTGACATGTCATCATGACCTTGCGTTACTCACAGGTCTCCTGTCAGCTCAAACGCCAAGAGTCTGACAGGCATGCCACTAACACATGCCTATCAGCATGCGTTGGTGTGTTTGTGCGATGGTGCGACTGTGCAGGGGTGTAAAAGATCTGCTAGACCACTCAAGGTCAAAGTGCACCACGTTACACTCCCGTGTAAACTATTTTGTGTGTGTGCGACAGCTAACATTAGATTTGATTGACACCAATACAGTGTGCTTGTATAATTCCTGCGGTTCCTTTACAGCCATGTGGGCACTTTGCATTCATCCTTGAGCAGTTAGAAAGTCACTAACATTTATGGAGGAGAACATTCTTTTTGGGTAAAGAGAACAAATGTTACACAAAACAAAAAAAAATGGGCTTGGCACAAATACTTAAAAGCATGAATGTAATTTCCTGTGCATGTGCCAAGACAAATGAAAATGGTGTGTGTAGGCTACTGCTGTGTGTGTGTGTGTGTGTGTGTGTGTGTGTGTGTTTCGTCAACAACTGCCAAATCTGACTGCTAACTGACTGACGGGGAAGGAAAAGCACATCTAAACGCAATTCATTGGCGAGAAAGCACAGCTACTAAATCTCTCACAGGTCAATGAGCACATAGGAGGTTGTACATTAGTCTCCAATTGGTGGATTTGCACTTTAACAGCACTGGCTGTACGGGCTCAGAGAGTAAGAGAGAGAGAGAGGCTGGGTGGGGAGTCGTCTGCTCTGGTTCCATGCTATGGTCCCTACTAGGTAGAGCTGGAGGCTAAACCTCAACAATTAATTATGTGATGCTATCAGAACAAATGAAAAGGATTTAGGCCAATGGTATACTTCAGACGAACACGCATTTAGTCAGTTTAGGTGAGACAGCAGGTGTGCAAGCGGCGCATTTGGCTTCGTATGCCGCAGTACGAAATAGATCGCAAATCCTAGCCTACAATTGGTCAACAATGTCATATGACTGGATCTGGATCGCCACAGCCGTGGTGGTCTGAAGTATACCATGATACCACATCCTTTCAATAATCCACCTTTCAATCTGTCTAAAGGTCCTTAGTGAGGTAGAAAAAAAAACCTTGCTATATCTTCCTCACTCTAATCAGCGACTGTAGCGTCCAATCCATTTTTGCTTTGTAAGTCTAATGTTCCTTGACCTATGAGTAGCAATATATAAATAGAATTTGCGCCTGATTATACTGAGTCACACATATAAAGAACACAATTGTGCTTTAATGACACAGGGAAAAGCTACATTAGGCATTCATTTGAAAATAAAAAAAGAACCATTGTAATTGTAATTATAGTTAATTCATAATTTTGATATTTTTAGATATTTAATCATTACAATATATATATATATATACACACACACACACACATACATGTATACACACACATGCAGGCCACTGCAATATCAATACGGTATCACTGTAGAGGTACAATTGATATATCACAATATCAACATTTTCTCCCTCCCCTTAATGTGAACACACAATACCAATAACCAGTTTTAGGTCTAGCATCTGTAAAGCAAATTGCTGACAATTTACAATATACATAACAGGCTGTGCATGGGTTTAATTATGGGACTGATGCTGTTCATAACCGAAAGCAGTACAGTAGCTATTAATGGTAGTGGCTATATTTACAACGGTACCATTACAGAATTATGCTGATATTATGGGACGCCCAGTGTGAGCCGAGCATGCTACAAAGCCGATACTGACGCAGCATTGGTGCACTGTAAGGCTTGGCGATATATCGAGTATTTGCGATATAAATGTGTCAACATCGTAAAAATCGTGATTTTAGCAGGCCCTTTGTTTAATTCTAAATGCGCTTCTATGCGGTCATTTGAGTTATCTGAACTAAGCAAGTTGCGGGTGTCTCGTGACTCCTCCCCGTTTCGCTGGGGAGAGGACAGTACCTGGAGTTAGCCCCCATCCCCCTGCATTAATATTGGAGAAAAATGGCGGCGGCCAGCCAGACCAAAACAAATTCAGAAATAAATACAGAAAAAGAGTACAGAAAAAAGGTGCACACTGCATGGTGTGGAGATGGTTTGGCTTTCAACAAACGGATCATGAACAATCCCACATCTTACTCAACCTGTGTAAAAAGCAGATAGGCCCAAGAATTTATCTGTATGCATATTACCATTCAATAAATATAATTTTTTAAATCCATGGTTGTTCTGATTTAAAAATCATCACTATTAACCATTTCAGATAGTCTGTATCAATAGAGATATATATCGTATATCGTCAAATGGCTGAAATATATCTGTAACCCTTTCACAAGACCGAGTGGTCCACATGCTAGTAGTAGCATTACATCAGCACCTATTTCCAGAGAGGCGATTACACTGGCTGTTACTGGTCAGACTAGGTTTCCAGTCATCAGTCATCTTCTCAACTAAGTGCGACAGTGTGCACGCAAGTGAGCATCTCTACACCCCACACATAAGAATGCCTGAAATCTGATCCAGGGATCTTTGTATATATGCATTGTAGGATTTGGTTTGCTGGAACCTACAGCATTCAAAATATAAATTGTATGTTGTCAAGTACAAGTGATAAAGGTTAAATCGTAAGTCATTACTTAGTTACCAACTTATAGCCATATAATTCTGCATTTCTGTGCCGTCTTTAGGTTTCTATGCGTGTCTCTCTAAGCAGGCCTTAGTGTCGTGTTACTAACACATCAGCAGTTCACGCCAGCCTGGTCTGAGAGGGTGATGAGGCGAGTGCATGTGAGCGCATGTGTTTAGTATTTGATTGGTCAGATGAGCTCCACTAGTTATGTGTGTGTGTTTATTAATGATCAGCTACTAAGGGGTTCCTCTGAAGGAAGGGGGGGGGGGGTTCCCCACTCAGTTCAGTAACAGGGCTACAAGAAAAACATTTAATTTGTGCTATAAGCTCAAATACTGCTTGCATTTTTTTATTAATTCCATTCACCAACTATATGGTTTTATCCACACACACAGGCTATATGTTTGGGTGGGTTTATTTTTTGTTAAATGGGACACAGTTTCTACCAATACCCACTCTTGCAACACGCAAGTGAGTGGCAATTCAAGACTTGCTAGAGTTGCTCTCATTTAAGGCAATTTCACATTCGTTAGATTTGGTGTGGTTCAGAGGTGAAGATGCTACTTTGTGGTACATTTCATTTGGTTCGTGTCAAGCGAACCCAACATTGTAAACAAACGTCACGCTGTCTAGCAGGTCTGTCGTCAATTATCTATAAAGTATGAGCGCCGGGCGAGACAGCGAGATATTACTTCACTTACCGTGAAGCAATAAGAGAGTAGGCCTACCGAAGGAGAAGACGGGCGCTAATGACAGACTACGATGTGGTGGCCGTGTGCTTGTTACCCAGACGAGTTGAGATATGAATTTGTCTTTTTCATTCCCCGAGCTACCACTTTTTCGAAGCATGGACTTTGATATATTGTTGGCTACGTTTTTTTTTGTTTTTTTACAGCTTATTGATCGGCCAAGCGCTTGAACCAATCTCTTTTTTCCAATAACTTTTAGCAGGAGCTCTGCCATTTAAAACTTTATTTCTAGCCAAATGCAACCTATTAGTTTCAGATATATCAGCTTTATTAAAGAATTCTTGAGAAATTCAAATACACTCGTATAGAACATTCAATGAGTGCATGCGCGCACACAACTAACGTTACAACACATAACTGGTTTCATGGTGCCGACTCCAAATCGGTTTTAATAGTCTTACATTTACCATAAACCCTAAAATAAAGATCAAGAGTAGACACCATTTTAACTGATAATTCAGTTGGATTAAAATATAGGTTATCTCAGTGTTCTTTTAATATATCGTAGGGACTGAAAGGACGCATTTGAAAAAAGAAAAAAACAGCGCCATTTGGCAACGTGCAGGAACGACAACAAACTTTGGGATGTCGTGTCAAAATTGATATCCCCACCGAAATTAGCTTTGCCTATAGTAGCCTAAGATTCAGTTCTCTATTGATAAGTCAAAAGCAAGTTTGTCAAAACAATGCGTCAGCAAAAATGCAATGTTATAACAACATTGCACTCTTCTTAAACAAGGTCTGTTAAAGGGTAACTAAAATGATGACCACATGGAATAGGCTAAAGAATAATGAAAACCGTGCTAGAGGCAAATAAAGCCCTAAAGCTTGTTAAACGAGTATACTATACTGAATCCCACATTACTAATACATGGTGGTTTATTGTCCAGATTGTAGGCAAAATATTTCGGTAGGGAGATCATTTCGGCACAACAAGGGCTTTGACGGGGCCATGCTGGATGGAGTAGGCTAGCTGGTTAGCATTAGCTTGCTAACGCATACGTTGGCTTACTAAATCAAACGGAGCTGTCAAAGCTAAACAACAAACTTGGGGCTGGACGACAGTTGAGTTAATCCCTAGTGCACGCTCTCATCGTCCGAAATCTGCACGGAAAAAGTGCGCATCTCCCAACTGCGTGCCCAACACTGCTTAATCAAGCAATCTAATATTGCATTTGGTGATATTATTTTGACAGTTTGACACTTCGTGCATGGTGGGGCTTTACTCAACTCAATCACAGACTGTCGGAGCACGCACTTCCAGACACTTTCCCTGTCAAAACAACAACGTTCTCAGTGTGTGAACTTACTGTCATCAAAACGTAATTCAGCTGCACTGGCGAAGGAAGACCAAGGCTTGCAAAGGAACATATCCGGACTTGGTATTTGGCGATCCAATGTCGCCATTGCTCTTCCTTCTTGTTGCTTGCTGAGAGCTGCTTTTTTTTCTCTCTCTCTTCACACACACAGCTAGTGAGAAATGAACGAACGAGGCGAGCTAGAGTATCTGACGTCATTATCGCCACGGTTCGGTTTCGTTCGGCATCTGGCGGAGAGCGACACAAGAGTACGCGATTAAAGTTGAAGAGTTCACTTCAGCAAAGAATTCCCCATGTTTACGATGCATCCATGGTGTGTGTGGGCTGGCAGCTTGCTCTGCCCCTAATGTTACATATTGCAAATTTCAGAGTGAGTAGGCTTATATATTATTATGGACGTGTTACATAATTTCCAAGCACGCTTTCCTACATACTGTACAATACTTATGGCTTTAAAAAAGCATTATCATAACTGGTTTTAGACACAAGTCTACAGCTTAATGTGACTAATAAACAGCAATGTTATTTTTTTCTATCTTTAAAATTGATGTGGTGCATCTTGATGAAGATTATGGTTAAGGTTAGGCCTATGCTTGACAATTGCACTTAGTTTTAATTAAAACCTTCGTTGATTTAATAAAAATCACAAAATCAATAGAGGGAGAGAATTGGGATATACTCAGTATTGTATAGTTTTTCGTTTTAGTGGTATCGAGAAGTGTTTATAAAACTAATTTAGCCTGTTTGGGGAGCAGTCTAGTGATTTTAGGTTAGATACAGCACTACACTGATCTCTTGTGGCTGGAAACAGAATCCTCCTGTCGAAAGCTTGTGTTAAATTAAATGGGGTTACATTTAAAATGGTCTGTTCAAATCGGATCGCTCAGATCAATATTGTACGATTCTTTAATGCTGTTCCACACAAAAAAAATGTCACAATAAAACACACAACTCCTCTTGGGACAAACTACATTTGTATACTTAAAATTTGTGATTTATAATGTATTAAATTATAGTACTAATTATGTACTATAATTTTGGGATGTATAATGTACTACAATTCTCAAAAAAAAAATCTCAAAATGGTAAATGTCTCCAAATAAATCTATTGACCAGTCAATACCAACATTATGTGGACAAAGAATCAATTACTGTGTAACTGATGCACATGCAAAAACCCTATTTGGACTGGTCTACTAAGTCCAGGGTGGCATACCATACCACCACCACAGACCACGTAACACAACAACAGATATTTATTTTAGCTGAATCAGAGGGTGTGAATGACAGGGAGATAGAAAGAGCCAGGGGTGTTAAAGGTACACTCCTCGATTTGTGTCCAGAGTTGCCCTCCTGGTTGAAACCGCAATGTTACAAAAAATGCTGTTGTTTTGATTTGAAATTCCCACAGTGCATGCCCCTCTTACGCCTCTCTACTCTTCCCCCTACAGAGCTCCTAGCCTTGGGCGCTTCTCTGCACCTCACCCATAGAGCCACCAACTGTTTGTGGACAGTTATATTTCAAAATATGAACAGTAAGCTGGAGCAGAAGTGTCGGCTACTGGCAGTGCATTTGAGCAATAGAGTGTGCCTTTAAAATCTGTCAAGGTAAAGGCTTTGATTTTAGCCCACTGTGTCACTTGTGTGTATATAGATACTAGTTTGTGCTGTAGTAGCATTCAGCAGCCATTGACATATCCTACTTTATCATTAGTACCAGAGCTCTCATCTCTCATAAAAAATGTTATTGCTCCCCCCTACTGCCCCCCAAACACTATATATACATCACTGACGTCAATTTACAAATCTTTTATTTTTATAGTAAAAAGGCACAACATTCACATTTGCATGTTACAGGAGGTCTTTAAGCCCCTGTCTTGAAAATAAATGCATCTGAATCACTGACAAAGCTATAGTTGTTGGATGATGATAACACAAGTTCAGAGGCGTAGCCAGTACACCACACACACAGTCATCTATTCCTTTAACTTTGTCCTGAGGCACAAAAGATATTCCATGTTACATTATAACTGAACTATTGACAATAGCTGAAATACAACAATCAGAAAATATTCAAAATAATACAACAGAATGGAAAAGAAGTATATGCACAACTTGAACAATATTGCGTGGTTTCTTTATGGTAACGTTTCAACAAACAATGGAATGGGTGGAATGTTTAAGCATATCATACGAGCAACAAGAAGAAAATAATAAAATACTCATAATACAAAAAATAAGCATACTGCTCTGATGATGTTTCTGTTAAACAGTTGTAATGAAAACAGTCATGCCAACACACTGATACAATATGAACTATTATGAAATCAAAAGAGCTACTATATAGACAATAGCAAATAGCTAAAAAAAACATTTTAGTTAATCGCAGGGCCTCATAGGTATATAAGCACACTGTACTTATAATGAGCACATTCTAGTCAATATAAAAATCATTATATACTGTAATTATTATTTGTAGGTGGCAATTTTACAGTTAGTGACATTGAATGTAGACCTCTGTGTGCATTATAATGCATTATAATCCTACCAGCTGATATAGTTACTGTCTTCAGCCCAAAGGCAAAGAATAAAACACTGTATGTCTAGAAGCATTGTATAGGGCCCCATTACAAAGAAGCATCGATTTTGCTGCTGTGGAGTCTCAGTAATGATAACCAAGCAACAGGTTCATTGTCTGTGCAACGCTAATATACTAAAGCATGAAATCATGTGATCAAGCTATAGTCCATATATACTTTGGTGTGCTAGTTGCATTAGTCACAACCGCGAGAAAGGCACAGGCAAATGCATGTCAAAAATACATGTCCACATTATGTAACCATTGTAAAAATTTTGTTTTGGTCTTGTTTTGACCGGATCAACTATTAAAGGCTAACTTATCCCTCCAGAGGACACTGTTAGCTGATACCAAGGGTTTCAATATGTATTATTAGTCCTGAATTAACAAATGATGATTACATAGAACAGAGAAAGAAGAACTGTAACTGACTTAATTAGTAATCTGGGGAGATATGTATCCATGATGGCTGTTTCTCCTTTACTCTTCAAATTATATAGTGATATAGTGTGTGTGTGTGTGTGTGTGTGTGTGTGTACTGTTATGTATGTTTTTTATGTGTGCGTGTGTGTATGTGTTACATTAGGTGTGTGTTATGTTAAACCTTCGACTCTGTAGCATCCTTACCTTAAATTCTCATGCTGACACTGTTCCATTGACCGTAACAGTACTCCACCATTAATTTCCATTGTTTCTCAAAAACATGCTTCTAACGTGTCTACAAAGCTGGTCGCTGTCTCAACTGGTAGTATATTTTCTCAAGTTACTCCAGTTTGCAGAATGTAATTTATTATTAAAAATAATGAAATGTAATGAAATCTACCTTTAAATTACGGAATAATTTGAGAATATACTGTTTTTTTTAACCAGTAGAGCTATGGAAATACATCATTGTTGTGTTTGTAACGGTGGATGAATACAATTGTGAGTTGGCCAACACCTGCCTGAGAATTTAATATTGAGGAGAGGAAGCTACAGAAACGAGGGTTCAAAGAAACTTTATATAGGTGCAGGGACCTGTGGTCTTGCAGATTGGGCTTGGCCGGAGTATATCTGAGAGTGCCAACGAGTTTCCTTGTAGACAAACCAGGCATTGCCTGCCCACACAAGCATGTTGAGGAAGCCAAACACCTGAAAAGGCAGATAGAGACAGTAACATGTTCAATTAAAGGTGCAATATGCTTTTATCCCCTGAAAAGTGTGTTTTAGTGTTTGACCCACGTATCGATACATTAAAAAGCTTTAATGAATCACACAAAAAATATACAGAACAAGACAGGGAATAGATATACAAGATGAACAGATTAAAAACAATGTGTAATGAAAATATTGTTCTAATGAATTGGAATGGAAATTTTGAATTAAATAGTTTTCACTCAATTTGTCAGCTGAGTTATCAACATAATTGTGATGTACATACACAAGTTGTATTTTAAGCTCTATTTTAAATTTTATGTAGATTATTGCAATGTATCGCAATATGTAGCATATCGCAATGTATTGTTATACGTATCGTATCGTGACCCATGTATTGTGATATGTATCGTGAGGTCCTTGCCAATACCAACTAGAAAAGCACAATATGAAGGTGACTAAATGATTGAAAGATTTTAGTTTTATGTTGCACAGCACCTCCATTGAAAATGTTGAATTGTATTAAAACCCTTGACTTTATAGCTTTCTTTTCTCACATTTTATCAGCTTTTCAATCGACCTCGCCTGCCATTGAATCTGGCAGGCGAGGAACCAAACGGAATTGATTCATCCTGACTTTTATGTTGACTTAATGAGGTAAGGTAGCACCTTACCTTTTATGAAAGTACAGTATCACTTTAAACTACTCGTTCTCACCACGGAGATGTTGAGGGCGCGCATGCTGGTGAAGTCTGTGACCTCACAGGTGACGTGGCTGGCCTTGCAGACTGCCAGCGTGGAGCTGATTCCCTCAGTGCCTGTAGAATCCTTCACGTTCTGCAGGCCCTTGGCCCACGCAGATGAACACACCAGCCACAAGAATGCTAGTGCTGCAGTCAATACAAAGTCCTGGTACACAGAGAAGTGACGAGCACGATTGAAATGTTTATAGAGTTGTACGTTGTTCTCCACGGAAGTGGAAATTTCCCTTCACAAGGTTGGTGAAAATATAGCAATATGACAATACAATACACTAAAATACAATAAACAGAATATACAGTTAACAATGCCGTTGCAGTACAGTTGAGAAGTGAGGTAGAGTAAGTTAGGAGTTCAATATGAATGTGGCATTTGGCATGAACAAGTTATTTG
Organism: Percopsis transmontana; assembly: GCA_025447815.1. NCBI lineage: Eukaryota > Metazoa > Chordata > Actinopteri > Percopsiformes > Percopsidae > Percopsis > Percopsis transmontana. The sequence continues at coordinate 3,797 of JAOEHI010046769.1, read as the reverse complement.
TGCTAAGATGTCAGTTCAAGCTAAATCACTCACTTTTTTCTGGATTGCAGTGGGCCTGGTTTAGAAAGACACTTGACTAAAAATGACTAATTATCATTCGTTATCGGGCTTTGTTCATTCATATTTGTTTTAATTTATTTTTTTACAGAAAGATAAAATACTCACAAAGATGGGTCCAAAGTCAGAGTCCTTGTAAATGTGCATGTAACCCAGATAGACCAACAGGGCCACCATAGTATACAGGAAACACACCACGCCCACAACCACAAAAAACTCCGCCGAGGATGCCGAGTCTCCCACCATGTGTGTTGTGGACACAGAGTCGTTACACAGAGTGGTGTTCCCATCGATGAGAGGGTCTTGGCTCAACCTGCAACGAGTAGATTATTGGCTTTATAACAGGATTGCTGTTGAATTGACCTACAATTGATTTGTGTGTAAGAGCCACAGTTTTGCAGTTACATGCAGCTGGGCCTAAGATGACAGAATCTCTAATGAACTATGAACTACAGTATGTGTTCACTGCAGAAAGCATTACATTAGTACGATCTTTATAATATAAAGTTGAATGGCGGTTAGATCTCTTGGACCCCAGTAAATAATGTGCAAGCGATGCACACTACATGCACACTACATTCGCACTAAGTAGCGTAATGCATAGCGGTTTCCTTCGACTCAAAAACTAATTGAAAATATACTTTTTTCACAGTAACTCTGAAGTGCTACCGAAGGTAAACCTTCTTCCTCTCTGACCTGTATTGTCTTACTTCAGTATAATAGCTATAATAATATAATTTAAAAAAAATTATATCATTTAAAAAATACAATTCCTTTACAAACAATTGGTGTCCAAATTCCTTCTCCTGTTCCCCTACTACTTCCCTGTACATACTGTTCACTATAGAATGTATGTATATGTAGTGATGGCCGTGATCCAATAATGTGATAAGCTTAATCAGGTTTCACACCAAAAGAGTTTACTGTATGTAGTACTGTAATGCAATCGATATTACCAACATTTGTTTACCTGCTAACCATGTAAGTGCCTGGCCCTCAGAGAGTGGGTGTGTTAACAGAAAGCTAGGGTTAGAAGATACTCACCTGAAGGGATAGTGAAAGGTGGCGTAGAGCGTTTCATTCTGGCCATTGCCACAGAAGAGAGATACGATGTTCGTCCCGGAGAAGCTGCTGCAACTTCCAAAAGCAAATGTGGCCGTGAGCTGTGTTTGTTTTTTTTGTTGTTTTTTTTTTTTTTTGGGGGGGGGTGGGGGGGTGGAGGAGAAAAGGGGAGAATATGTCATTGTGAATAATTCATTAAAAATTTCAAAACTGTCCAGGAAAGGAAGGCAAAACAACCCTAATTTCCCTAATTAAATAAACCAGTGAATGTGTCTGTGGTATTCATTTTATACAGTAGCATGGTACTGTCAAATGTTCGAATGTTTAAAGACTACATATGAAGACGCTTCCCACACATAAAAATGCTTAGGTGATTCCTCTTCATGATTTTGCTAGTGAGGTGGAAAGGCCCTATTTAAGTGTTAAGACAATGTGACACTATTTGACAATAGTCAAATATAATGTTTGTTTTTTTTACAGGGTGGTACCTACTAAACTACTTTGTGCAAATATAAAGGCCACTAGAACCCTGATGTCAGCTTGTCTGAACTGGGATGATCTTGTCATGCTAGCCATAGCAGTAGCTTCAGCGTATCTATGTGCACACAAGTCCTGTTAACCAGTATGATTGACAGGTTTGCTATGAAGCAAAATACAGGCGTCATAGACAGACTCAGCCTGAAACATAACATAAAAAACCCTAATTAACAAAAGTAAACATATTCAATACTACAGTAATAGTTTCAGATCAGAGGGAAATGCTATATGACTTATTACATTAATTGAAATATGAATATTTATTATTCCAGCTGGCTCTGCCCTACAGTCAAAGTTGTGGAGCTCAATGGAGACAGATTGAAATCCCCCTCCCTGACACAACCATACACATTGCTCAGGGGCAGTATTACAGAAAACTATCCTATCTGCTTGTCCTATCTTAACTCAAGTTTCAAAGATCTTCTTATTAGAGAAGCAATTGCTAAACTCTCAGACCTCCTGTCTTACCCTAACTTAAGAAATCCTAACTATACAGAGTTTCTGCGGGTCCTTAAAAAGTCTAAAATCCAATAAATAAAATCCAATCATCCTTGCTATTACATGGAGCAGATAGGGGTTAGGCATATTTCTCAAGAATGCTTACTATACAGGTAGGCCAACTCTGGGGCTTGAACCCACAACCTTCCAGGCTAGGAGTCTAACACCTAGACCACTAGACTATCCGGCCCCTGCCTTAAAATGTCACCTAATATTCTGTATGTTCACATCGGGTGCAGCACCAATGTCAGGCCACTTTTTGGCTAGTAAGGGGCTAGTAATAGTCTTGGCAGTTGATATATACCCATAAATTCATGGTCTGGGAAATTGAGTGTCATCTTACGGTTTGAGCAGCCTATCAGTCAATATATTTCTATGTTCATGTTCCTCATCTTCATTGCCATACAGACCTAACAAGACTGCTGCTGCCATTTTTGGCATTTATTTTGAATTTAGGATTTGTTTCATCAGCATGACTCAAACACAATGAGCAAATAGTTACTTTTTACCCAGACATGACAGTTCAACTGTTACTCGAAACAACGCACATACACAGTAGACGCACAAACACACACACACTCTCTAGCTCTCTCACACATGCACAAACACCCCACGACCACAAATTCTAATAAAATGTTTATAACGTGTTTCAGTCGCCTATTGGTATAGGCCTGGTAATGCTAAGGAACCGATGAAAGGGTTCCCATGATGTCCTATAGAGGGCAGCGTGTCAGCCTAATTCTGATAATTGGCAGGGTTCCCCAGCGGTTATACGTTTATATGGTTAAATGGGAGCATGTTCAATTCTTTATTGAACATGCTTACGTTAATGGTGGTTAACGGTGAACTGTAACAATGAATCTTATCGCCAATCCTACAGTACCATTTTAAATAAACCCAACTTCTTAGGACTACGCGGTTTAGTTGAGCTAGGCCTAGAAGCCATACTACATTCAGTCTACACTACCCCTCCCTCTCCCAAAAAACCCATGTTAGTTCAGACAGCAGACACCAGAAGGATCAAAGCAGACCCAGTAGGGTAAGGTGTATGTATGGGTGACAGTGTAGGTAAAGCTGGGATTGCCAAGCCATTATCCTAGCACAGTTTTGTAACATACAGTACACAAACTCTACAGATATCCCAAGCTACCTCTTTATGTTTTTCTCGCTGTCTATTTGTGTCACATTAAAGCTTCCTGTATGCAAAACACAATCAGTTCACATGACTTATTCTAACTCTTATCTAGCCATGCAAGTGTGGTTGTGCTTTTTTTGCCGAAAACTAAAAAACTTCAAATACTGATGTTTTTGGTGAGATGCAAAACCAGAGATTAGTTTTTTAGAGATCAATCAGCTATGCTAGATAGAACTAACTAAATTTACTTGTGTTTTCCTTACCAGATTAGTTTAGTTTCAACAGAGGATGACACTGTATTGCATTGTCCGTAGGGGCTTTAAGTTCGATTTTGTGTTTTACAATCCCTATAACACCCACTTCATTGTAATAGTGGTGCATCAACAACCAACGGGCCTGGTTAAATACAGCTGCTACAGCTCTTCGTCATCTTCATTGTGTGTGTGTGTGTGTGTGTGTGTGTGTGTGTGTGTGTGTGTGTGTGTGTGTGTGTGTGTGTGTGTGTGTG
>JAOEHI010046758.1:0-17325 GCA_025447815.1 Percopsis transmontana | reverse complement strand
ACACTATAGATACTGGCCCTGGTCTGTTAAGTGTGTCTATATACACTATAGATACTGGCCCTGGTCTGTTAAGTGTGTCTATATACACTATAGATACTGGTCCTGCTCTGTTAAGGGTGCCGATGTCTAGTCTAGTGGTCTGGGTGTTTGACTCCCAGTCGGAAGGGGTTATGGGTTCGAGCCCCAGAGTTGACCTTGTAATACCTTGTAATACTTAATACATCAGATAAATGACCTGATTGATTGATCGATCCTGCCAGATGAAGGTCACAGAGGAGGACCTGTGGATCAGGACCTACGGCAGGCTGTTCCAGAAACTGTGTTCCTCCAGCGCCGAGATCCCCATAGGAATCTATCGCACGGAGTCCCACATGTTCTCCACCTCGGAGGTGAGGCAGCTCTGGTCTATTAAGCCACTTCTTGCTGTGTTACTCATCATTGTTGTGCAGCAGAATGATGCTTTAGGCACCCACGGGGTAAACAATGCTGCCAAAGCACTTCCAGCATCACAATGGGCTTTACAGTGGGCACGCGATGCTGCCATAGCAGTATTGTGTGCCCACTGTAGAGGAAATTAAAGCTAGGCTACATGACTTCAAAACTCATCTTAATGACCTGTGAGCAATAATGTCTCTTTGACCAGTCTAGCAGCAATGCAGAGATATAGATCATTGTCAAGTTTACGTCGGGGCGGCGGGGGGAAGACCAGAGATGTTGTAGCTGTACTGTAGCACATCATAATGTGCTTTTCCCTGGCTCAAAATGAGGCAGAGGTGGTGCTGTCCTCGTCGTATGCAGTGTTTCCCACAGGATTCAGCACCCACCAGCATGACTGGTGGGGGGGCGGGCACGGCCCCCCCCGCAAGAAGAATGTGTACATTTGAAAGTTAAATGCGTCGGTCTGGTGCGCTTGGAGAGCAACATGAAGAGGCTAGATCTCGGAAAGAGTTTAGTGTTCTAGTAAACAGTACTAGGACAATATTCTGCCAGGAAATCAGAATATTGCTGTTATAAACGATCGTTTACTCCATTTAATCCAGATTGGTTTGATTAGCTACTTGGGTTCAACGCAGGAGATGGTGAGCATGTGACCTAGTTTCTGCTCTCTCATTGGCTACATGCTCCAAGCGGAGCTGTAATAGTAAATGCAACTTTTGGCAGCGGGGATTAGCGGCCAACATTCAGGATCTTTCGCCGCTGTGAGCGGAGTTTGCTGTCCCCGCTGTTTCGCATAGGAAATGAATTGAATCTCACCGCTCCGCTCTCCACGCCCAACCGCCTCCTGAACGCAGCGATAGTGTGTGAGTTTGTGAGCTCACAGCAGCGGGGGAGGGGCTTACTGACTGGGAGCGTAATGCCGCAATTGCAGTTACAAATGACAGAAATCGTCCGTGGGCTACGCTTAGAAAATAGATAGTTAAAAAATTGTGTTTTCCATGAAGACACCCACCCGAGTTTTGTCGAGAGCTGGAGGCGGAAAGAGATTTGACGGAGGTCGACGCCTCTTAATTCTCTATGCAGGAAAATGAATGTGTAACAGACAGGTTTGACGCCGTTCACTGTGTGACAGGTTTGACGCCCTTCACTAACTAAACTAAATTCACTAACCACACAAACCATTCTGGACCATTTGAGCTTTAGAAAAAAAAACAAAAGTATCTAGTATAGATTTCCTTTCCTTGTTTCCAGGTAAACACGACATATTGACTATTCTATGTGCTCTATGTGCTCTATCTTCAATGTGTCCTAAAGGTTTGAAGCTTTATATGTTTGCTTTGTCTGTCCTCTTGTTGGCAGTGTAGGGTAGATTTACCCCAGGTAAGATCACAGCAAACCCTCACTGCTCTGTGTGTGTAAGATATACATGACCTTCCGTTGAAACACCCAGACCACTGGACCATCCTGCCCCTCTCTCAGTCTCAGGTGTCCATCAACGCCGGGGAGGGCGAGGACCAGCAGGAGCGCAAGGAGAAGGCGGCCCACCGTTACTCCATGGCCAGCGACCAATCGGAGCACCCGCTGCTGAGGAAGAGGAGCATGCAGTGGGCACGCCGGCTCAGCCGCAAGAGTGTCAAGCCGGCCAGCCGCGCCGAGCGCATCTCCCAGCAGCGCTTGAACCTGTACCGCCGCTCGGAGCGGCAGGAGCTGTCCGAGCTGGTCAAGAACCGCATGAAACACCTGGGCCTGCCCACTGTGGGCTACGGTGAGGAGGGCGTCTCACCAAGCTCCTGTAGCCCCACACAGCTGTGATAGGCTCATTCAGCTCCACGAGGCCGCCACTCAACAGCAACAAAAACACGAAGGAGGTGTCAGCTGTCCTGCCTTGACAGTCACTGAGTCAGGGAGATGTCAATCACGCAGTGTCTAGACACGCCCACACACGCCCACACCTCCTGAGACGAGGTCTAACTCATTAACTCATCACCGCTGTGTTGGTGAACAGGGGCTTTAACCCATAAAAATAAATGTGAAATACTTTTTACCATACTTCTACATACATCTTCAGGATTATCTGCCTGTCTGTCTGTCTGTCTGTCTGTCTGTCTGGTTATGACCTTAGTAAGATGATAATTTTTCAAATCTGCTAACAATCCACTAGAAGCAACATTGACTGTAAATTGTGTATCGGCAGTTAACCGTGTTGTTTTGACCAATGTGCTTGTCATATTACAAAGTGTCTCATCCTTCCATCTACCTCATCTCATGTTCCCATGTTGACTGGAGGGGCTTCAAGCACAGATCCAGGGCTTAGCCATTATCATAACTTCACTATTAACCATTTAAAAACACCATCGCGTCAGCATTGCACCGTGTGACATTAGCATGAACCATTATCACATCACTCACAAGTGCACGAGGTCACAGGCCCACTAAACCTTGCAATTGCATTTTGTCTGCTTTCTGCTTTCTCATTTGGCCACACTTCCGTAAACAGAATGATCTTCCTGTTGCTGGAAAATAACAGAAAAACATTATTATAAAACTCACAAAAGCTCAGCATTAAGCACAACATTCAGAAATAAAATCCTGTGTATTCATTCCAAATGCTAAAATTAATTCACCAATTGGACACACCCACTCTTGGCATTTGTAAACACCATAATCTTAATTATTCATAGCTTGATTCAATACCACATCAATGTAAATTAACTAAAAAATGAAATGAAAAATACAAACAAAATAGGAGGCAGAATGCAGCCTAATCTAATCCCTACATACTTTTTTAAAATGTAAAACAGTTTACATAACTGTATTGTTCAATTTGGGGGGAATAACAACCTTTTGTTATTTATATACACTGTGTGTGTGTGTGTGTATATATACAGGCATATATAACGGCAGTTTTATATATATATATATATATATATATATATATATATATAAAACGGCAGTTATATATACATATACATTTATATATAAATATGTGTGTGTGTGTGTGTGTATAGAGGCCATTCACACTGAGATGCAGTCACTAGCTAGCAGCTAGCTCAAGTTTATAGAGACTGTGTGAACGGCCTCTAAAGCTAGTTGTGTCTAATTAACATTTGATGCAAAACTCCATACTGAGGAGAGATAACAATTTGGAATGCAAGATATTTGTAGTGATTAGAATCTTTATGTTTGTGGCTTGAGTTCAAAAGAGCCATAGTTTTTAGACAACCTGCATTTAAACAGTTGTAAGTGTACTATGGACGTGACCTTTACGTTCCTTCACTGCATGGCCTTCTTGCCTTTTCTCGCACTGCTTTTGAAACGTGCCGGTTCATTTGCTGCCAGCCTGATCTTCTTTTCTTCCTTTCTGTCTCTTCCTGACTCTCCTTGGCTCGTAGAGGATGTTTCTAACCTCACTGCGAGCGATGTCATGAATCGAGTAAATCTAGGATATTTACAAGGTAATTTGTGTCCAATGTAGGCGTGTGTCTACGTGTTTGTCAGATGTTTGTCAGATGTTTGTCTACAGTGTTTGTCTGGGTGCTCACTTCTACCTGTGAAGAATTTTTTTTTGTTTTTTGGTTTCATACGGTAAGGCTACCATGTTGCGTTAGATGTGGCACGTTCCACTGAAACTGTATTCACATTTATTCAACTTAACTTCACTATCCAAGTTGAATAAATGTAGAACAGTATGGCGTTATTTTGCTATCTTTATTATGGGAGCGCACACAGGGTATAAACAAGCGCCGGGACATGAATCGAGAGCTTAAAAATAGAAACTGAGGGCTGAAAAATGATGTTGCGGAGAATAAAGCTGTTATCGGGAGCGTAGTTGCGATGGAGCACAGACATGATGGTCGCACCGACGTCCGCTTGCTCCCTCTTGAGTCTTGAGCGCTCGCTCGAGTTTTTGTCTGTATTAAGGCTTGACTAGACCATCGGCCTGTGCGTCGATTGCACTGCTTAGCTGTACTTGGTTATTTAAATGCACTGTATTACTGTGTGACTTCAAGTGATCACTTGTGTAATTTATGACATAAAACTTGTTGAATTTACCTGTTCTTGTGAAGCAGACGAATCTGGTCGATTTTAACTTTCCATGTGACAATCTATGACGTATTTCAGGTGGGGAAAATCAAAAATACATCGAGAGCGATGTCGGAGAATTTTCAAAGAGAGAGCGAGCAGATGAAAACAGCAGCGCGAGCAAACTGAGACATCGACGCGGCCCTCGTGCCTGGGCTCAATCACAACTTGTATACGCTCGTGATAACAGCTTTATTCGCCTCATTAGTTTTCACGCCACCCCTGTCCCTGCGCTCGTTAATATTCCGTGTGCTCTCACAATAAAGATCGCAAAATAACGCCATAGAACAGCAGTACTAAAAAATTAAGAGAACAAGGTAACTTCAACAAGGTTATTACAGAAAAGCCTGAATTGTTTGTGCATAGTTATGTGTAGGTTTGCTGCTGACCCTTAAAGACGAAGCCCAGTTGATGTTAACAGTGCTACCGTTGCTTAGAATTGCAGAACATTTCAGAGCAGACGTGCGCATAGGGAACCAAGCAGTCAGGTTAGCTCGTGTATCGCAGGACTGCTGATGCATGAGTGTGCATATGCCGACCTGTGTGTGTGTGTGTCGGGGCAGAACGCGCTAGTGTTTCTAATCTTGTTTCTGCATTGTGTTTTCTTGAGGGGACTTTTGTAAGTATCTAGACTGGAGGACCGGCTTACTTGGTTCCTTGTGGGTTCAGAGTGGAGCAGAAAGCATTTACATCCAATGCCCCGGTTGCAGAACCCATTTAGCAGCCTACATGAGAAATCATATAGGCTGCTTCCAGAGCCCTGGTTCTCCGAGAAACGAGTGAGGTGATCCTACAAGCTAACGTCTCTACATGCTAGCTAATCCTACAGCAGACTGCCTCCCTCTATTCCCAATGTGTTTCTGCTTCACTCTGGTCTGGGCCCGGTGTCGCCGTGTCCGGCCCGGTCTGAGGGGCGTTGCCAGCATGTCCATGTGTTTGCGGGCGGGGTCTAGCGTTTTGTCATGGTTAGGGAGGGTATTGCGGGGGGGGGGCATGCCAAACGGGACGCCGTGACGCTGCCCTCTAGTGGTCCAGGCGGGAATGCGGTGGAAAGCGGATGCGCGGCGCGGCGCGGCGCGGCCTCACGTGCACTGAGTGCATGCTGGCTCTGTCTCAGCATGGGTTGTGCTCGTGGCAGGGAGCATGGTGACACACGCACACACACCTGCCCCTGTGCCACACATGCCCTGACAGGCCTTCTCTCTCTTCTACCCCGCCTGGCTTTGTAAAGGGGCACAATCAGGTGGGTTGTCATGGAGACACACATGCCCTTTACGTTTACCTTACCAGTCACCCCTCCCAACACCACACACACACACACACAGTACAGTAGGGCTTATATTAGGCGGTGAATGTTAGCAGAGATAACTGTTTCATTAAGTCATACACGTACATAATAATAATAATAATAATAATAATCATCACACTTATTTAGCACATTACTGCGTACTCAAATCGTGTAAAAGCACGCTTATATACACTGTATATTACATAGATAATCACTTTAGTGACACCAACCCACGCTGTGTCTTGATAACGCTGTGGTAGTGGTAGTTGCATAACGGCACCGTTTACATGAGGCCACTGAGGCGGGGCGCCCCCTGGTGGGAGGGGCCCGTCAGCTGCCTAATGTGGCGTATGATGGAGGCGTCCTTCCCCGTGTGTGTGTCTGTTGCAGACGAGATGAACGACCACCAGAACACGCTCTCCTACGTCCTCATCAACCCCCCGCCGGACACCGTGCTGGAGCTCAACGACGTCGTGTAAGAGCACCTGCTTCCATTGGGTCCATTGACATGTGCTAGTAGTACACTGTAAAAAAAAAAAAAAAAGTTAACAAAACAATAGCTCTGTTTATTACAAAGAAGATAAATCGACCCAGTTAAGTTAAACAACTGTATTTTATTTTTTTTTTACAGTTTGTTTTGTAATTTGTGATATGGAACGCACTTCTGTATTGCCACTGACCTGAGGGCCTTAAAGGTACACTTAAAGGTACACTCCGTAAGTTTGACACCTGATCCTGACGGTTCGTCTCCGTTGCTTAGGTACATTATTCGGTCTGACCCGTTGGCACACATGCCAGACGAGCCGCCGCCGGCCCAGTCGGGCGGCGCCAGGAACCAGCAGGACTTTGGCACAGAGACCCGAGATGAGACCCACCTCTGATCGCCGATACCGATTGGCGCCCCCACTTGATGGACGGGAGGGGGGAGGAGTTAAGCTGCTAACAGAAGGATGCATGAAGAGTGCCTCGTCATCATCCCTCAGACACCTGCCTACCTGCTGACCACGCCCTCGCAGAGGAACACCAACCAGTGATGAGCAGTCATGCACGCACACACACACACCTTGACAAGAGGAGGAACGGCTCCACACTCTTTTGGGAATCGCTGGAGGGGTAAATCGCTGCCTTTAAGATGGTCGCCATCTCTAAATGTCACCCGTGGAGGATTGGCCTGTTTGGTCTCAGCTGCCATGCCCGCTTTATTTTGACCTTTGACACAAAACACAGGGACCAGTGAGGGCAGGATGAGGGCAGGATGGGGACGGGATGGGGGCAGAATGAGGGCAGTATAAAGGGGGAGGGGAGGGTCTTGTCGTACAGACGCTGTACAGGCTGTGAGCCAATCCGATAACTCCTCGCTTTAACCCCTGCAGGACCGCTGACATGAACCATCCGTGTTGTTATGCCTGCCTTTTATTTCCAACCAGATCCAACCAGTTACAGTACACACCGCACTCTTTTCTTTATTTCTTCTCTCATTTTGTCATTCTCAATATTTATGATAATTTCTCTGACAGTGTGCCACTACTGAGTATTTATTTGTCATAATCTGACATAATCTGTTTGTTTTATAACGGGGGGAAAAATAAATTACAATTAAGGTACACTGAATACTTGTATTAGCCTTATTAGAGTTGTGAGCATGTCTTCTCCATATTTTGACTTTCTTGTATTTTTTACATCGGTTTATACATATCCTCCTATCAGGACGAACGCAGTTATGTGTTCCATTTTCATCTTTATATCATGTATGGTAGATTTGCTATACTTTTACTTTTTAAATTATCATTGGGGATGTATTTCATAACTCGTTATATTGTTACAGTACGTTGCAGAACGACTAAGGTACACTAAAGCAGTGTTTCTCAACTGGTGGGTCCCGAACCCAAAAATGGCGGCTAGGCTCGGCTCTGTCAAAAAAAAACAAAAAAAAAAACTTTTATTTTTATACCTTTACCGAACTTCCGATGGTGCGCTTTTATTTTGAAAGGTGCGTAGGTGTTTTGAACAGTGCATGTAGACATTGTGGATTACCGCACAAATTGTTTTGTGAAATAAATTGGTTCGGAATGTGGTTCGGAAATTAAATTAGTTTTGGGTTCGTGACCTAATGACCGAGAACAAATGTGGGTCCTGAGGTCGGACCAGTTGAGAACCACTGAGTTGAAGGGTAGCAATTTCATTTGGAATTGTTTTCCAAGCTGTTTTTTTTTTTAAGTGTACATATCCTGTATCCATCGTTTAAATGCTGTTCCCGTCCACGGTGTGACAGGCGTGAAGCAGAACTTGAACTATTTTGCACTAAGCTCTATGGGGATTCTGAGAGCATTCTAGCATGACCCTTTAACCTGAATCTATACACTGACAGTAGTCAGCCATTCCCACGTTGGGACCAGACCGTCTGGATTACAAATCTAATCTACTATGTGTTATGTATTATTTATGATCCGCGCCAGACAGGGAACTATAAAGAGACACTAAACTTTTCGTTGCGTGTTGGTGCTGCCAACAGAGACGTGAGCCAGCTTCTTGGACATGTTAGAATGTCTTTGGGAAACAATGGAAGTCAATGAAGGTCGAACAATGTGATTAATTGCGTAGCCGGACCAAAGGACATCCCCGATGTCAGGAGGTGGAAGCTCCGGGGTTTAACAAAAGGTTTACAGGGCAGATAAACTGACAGCGGTGAGACTGACTACTACAGTGTTCAATCCCCCTCTAGGTCTTCCCATATCTGCTTTTCCCACACATGTTCAACTGCAAGTCTGTTTACATTTGCACAAGAACCCGTTCACTCGCTCCGCTGTTGGCCATACTGTACTGTCACAAGGGCATGCGACACAAAAAGCACGTTTTTGATATACACGCTTGACAAGAAAGACGCGTTTTGTACATTAAGCTGGCCGGTGTGAAGTCTCACGACTAGAGCGGTTCGCCATCGCCCATGTCTCCTGCTTGTAATCGGTCACGTCATTTGTATTTGTGTGAATGGACTGTGCATGTCCTCGGTGTTATCAATAGCCTCCGTTTACCTTCATATTATCATGTTTTTATGTCACCGTCGAAAGGTTTGATCCATTTTGTACCGTTTCTTATAGGAAGTCAACCCACTTCTTGATGAGTAAAATATGATACAATAAATGCTGCATGCAGCCAAATATATTTAATGAAGACGTGTCTTATCTCAGTTTTTTTTTATGTCATTAACGGTTACACTGAATTAGAACATGCATATATTGAATTCATCTGTTCGATAGGAATCACAAGAAAAACAAATTGTACAATAAACGAACTGTCAATGAAGTGCTGCCAAATAAAATACTATAATCATAATGTTCTTAAAGTGATTTCAGCATTTATTACATCATGTTCCATTAAAATATGTTCAGTGTGAACACCAACAGCATTACAGCAACCCAAGTACCCCAATTTTCTGCCCCAGTTCTGTTCTGAAAGTGTCCACAAACGGGTGTTTGACTGTAGGGGTAGTGGGAGTGGACGGTTTGAGCCTATTTAAGCTCTGTATGGGGGAGGAGTAGAGAGGAATGCCAGCCACTCAATTGTGGGAGGTTTAGGGTAACTAACCTAACCCTAAGTTCAAAAAACGAAAAGGAAAAACAACCTCTCTTTGCAACACCGGTTTCAACCACCAGGTGGTTAGTCCGCACACAAATTGAGGCGTGTCCCTTAAAGTGACCCTTACTTGCTGCCTTCTCCCTGTTGCGTCAAGTGGGGCTTTCTGAGGTGCGTTTGTTTCCACCTCTCTCTGGTCCAGCGGCCGTGGTTTTGGACCACCTCGTGGAGCAGGTCCATGTAGGCGTAGTCACTGGGAGTCCTGGAACCGCCCTGGTCCCTGCTGCTGTGTTTGCTCTGCACTTGTTTCTGAATGTTCATCACCTCTCGCTTGTTGCGGCTTGCGGTGCCACATGGGTTTGCAGAGTCGTCTCCCATTTCGGGGTCTTCGTGGGCTTGACTCTCCATTTGGCACCCGAGCTGACCTACTTCATGGGTTCTACCCTCTTCTGACACGTTGGGACTCGTCAGGATAACCTTCTCTGGACTGCCTTCCGGCTCCTCCTCGTCCGCACTCGGGTCGGTCCTGCTGGATGGCAATTGGCCAGGGCTGGGATCTTTGGTCTCGTTCGGTTCTGAGTCAAGATCTTCTATTATGGCGTCCTCAACTTGACTGAGCATTTCATAGGTGACTGGCTCTGACAGGACCAACGGTAAAGCGGTTGCCGAGTCTATCATGAGGACATCCTCGAGCACTCTATTGCCCTCTAGTGGCAGAACATCAACGCTTGGTGATTCTTGAACCTCTACATCACCGCCTGCTGGGGAAATACCCGAGTGCATTTCTAGCCCACGACTGACCGCCTGCACTTCCCCTTCAAAGCCAGGTCTGATCCCATCAGGTTCGTGGTTGGACCCCAGTTCATACGGGCGACGGGTTATGGGTATGGTGAACACGCTAGGTTCCTCCGCCTGGACCCCCGTCCTGCATCGCGCCTGCCACTGAACTGAAGTGGTAGGCCAGGTGGAAACCCTCGCCATCGGTGCCCTCTGCCACGGAGGCTGATGGGGTTGACCTTTGCCGGGTTGACCTTTGCCGGGTTCTGGGTTCGGTTTGGGCGGCTCGCTGCCTATGCTCAAGTAGGGCGCCATTTCTGCGTTGACGGGCACAGAGTTGGTGTTTATATCAGTGTCTTGGCCCGTTTCCCTTTCCCCATGAACGTCAACACTCTCAGCTTCTGTTTCAAGTGTCTGGCCGCCTTCAGCGATGTTCTGTGTGTCTCCTGACGGACTACTGTCTGTCATCTGTGAGCCTACACTGGACGGGTTGTTCCCAGCTCCACTGAAAGGCGTCGCGGTGAGAACTGCATTCGCAGACTTCGCTCTGACCCCAGTAACGGAACCCCTCCGAGCTCTCTCCGAGACCCTGTGAATAGTTCCCATAAAACCCCTCTTCTCAGGGTCCCCTAGAAGCTTTGAGCGCCTGAATCCACCGTGTTCCTCAGAGTTCTCTTCCGTCGATGATCCAGGTTTTACCTGGACAGCCAGAAGGCAGCCAGATACTCGTTTCCTCCTGTACAGAACTGCCAGAATACAGACTAGGACCAGCAGCGCACTCAAGAACACTGTAAAAGAAAAGAATATAAACAAAACTTCATATAAAGTTGCTGCACAATCACAATCAGGTGATTTAGCAGACGCTTTTATCCAAAGCGACTTACACGGAGCAGGTAGGGGTTAGGCATCTTGCTCAAGGACCCACAACCTTCCGGCTGGAAGTCCAACACCTAGACCACTAGACTATCCTGCCGCTTTGTCGCTTTGGATAAAAGCATCTGCTAAATGACCTCATTGTAATTGTAGTGGATGATTAATAATAGGTAGCGGTGTACCAAAACACATGTACCAATCACTCCTATCAGCGTGGGGGCGATGCTTGGTGCATCTGTAGGCGGGGGCCGGGGGGAGGCTTCCACCTTTGGAAGGGTCCAGGTGGGCGGGACCGAGGTGGGTGTGGCCGAGATGGGCGGGGCATGAGGCGTCGTCATACACACAGACACATTCCACACAGGCTGGCCGCGTAGGGAGGCAGGATGCTCACAGGTTACCTCCATCTCCCTCTCCAGCAGAGATCTGTTGTGGAGGTCTGAATGTGTTCAATAACATGGCATTATAATAGGCTAAGGGAGATACACGCATATACACTGTGTGTGTGTGTGTGTGTGTGTGTGTGTGTGTGTGTGTATGAATGAGAGGGTTTAAAAACACCCCACAAGAAGGGTGTCTGCTCTGTACACACCCGGACACTCCAGGGCAAACCAGAGGTTAAGCATAACCAGAGATACATCAAAATGTATTTTAAAATAAAATACCAAAAACCTTTTAAAAAATTGTAACAAAATAAACTACTGTATTTTAAAATTAAAATACTTTTACAAGGGAGCATGAAATCACTTCACCAACCTTCCATCTATCGGCCTATTTGATCTATCCCTTTACACTTACTCAGTTTGTCAAGTAGACAGTGTTTGATAGCAACGGCTTTTCTCTGCCTAACGAGTCATGCAGGGCCGTGGGAAGTACAGAGGGTGCTGCAGCTGTTGGAAAGGGCAGACATCACAGCACTGCCAGATGAACGCCCCAGACATGTGCAAAAAAAATGCACCTCTTCCCACGGCCCCGGAGCCATGCGATAAAGCTGACATACGTGACCAGTTAACAGATCAAAAATGCACATATCCTATATAACAGTTTAATGTTGAACAGTTTGTTAATTACTCAATTGTATTGATTGGTAAATGGTAAATTTGACCCCAAAATTTAACATTAACTGTAAAATGGCAGCAATTTATGCAAAAACAAAGTCAACAGAAAGCTGGCAACCTACAAGTTCCTCACCTTGACCTTCTTTGGGTCTGGATACATTTTCTGTTCTGATCTCAACAGTTCTGTGCAAATTACTGAGTAGGCACCAATATGATGCAGATTTTATTATTTATTTTATGATGTCATCACGTAGACTCAGGAGTATTTTACAGAATTTTTAAACTGCAAAATACAAAAAGTATTTTGATACAAAAATATGAAGCCATTTTCATCAACCCTACAAACTACAATACACTATTTTGTATTTCAAACACGCGCATCACAAATACTGCCCGTCCCCGAGCGTAACCACGGCGACATACCTTTAAGGAACACAACAAAGTCGCCCGCCCCGCAGGAGCAGTCCCACGGGTTCCCGTCCAGTCTCACCAGCGTGGACCGCAGAGGCCCGAACGCCCGGGGGGGCACCTGGGTGAGCTTGTTCCCAGACAGGTCCAGATGGACCAGGCTGGTCTGGTCGCTAAAGCTCCTCACGTCCAGCGAGCCGATCCGGTTCCGAGCCAGGTTCAGCCGGGTGAGGCCGGTGAGCCCGCTAAGTGTGGACTCGTTCAGAACCTCAATGTGGTTCTCCCTGAGGTCGAGGTCCTGGAGGGCAGCGGGCCGGCCAAACCAGGCCGGGCTGATCTCCACCAGGGCGTTCTGGGTCAAGCTGAGGTTCTGGAGGTTCGGGAAAGAGGCCAGGGCCCCGGGGGAGATCCCCGTGACCCCGGAGCTGCCGATGTTCACGTTGGTTACGGAGACGAGTTGGTCACTGTGCAGCACAGTGGAGTTGATCACGCCGACATTGCTCATCAGTATGACCAGCGATGAAAACCCAGGCCGGAACGCTTGGTGGGAGCCAAGACAACACGCAGAACTTGACACGGTTCAGCGTACAAAGAATGGCACACAGGCGTCTATGTTTCATCTATTAAACCATATTTTGACTGAGTATACAGCGTGTCCACTGGTTTAACTAGAACTAATAAATGATCAGAGACTAGTGAAATGGGAAATCCAACAATGGGTTTCAACGCATTTTTCACAAGTTAAACCAACATCACGCGACAAACGAACATTGGATAACTTTAGATAAACTTCAGTTGAGGCCTTACTTGACGGGATGTCCCGACAGATCAGGGTTTGTTCGTGCTCCACGCAGGCAAGGCCCAGACGCAAAGCCCCACACAGCATCAGCAAAGCAAGACCAGGAACACCAACTGCAGATAAATAAACGGTCACATCTCCTTCCTCTTTACACCCCTTGAGGTCATGCAGCGATTACCAGAAGGCAGGCTTACCGTTCATGGTGGACGAGCAGAGATGCGTCCTGGTGAGGGATTATGGTCTTAATTTATATTTTTTTGCTCTACCTGTACAACTCTTGGAAGAACTGCAATACACATTGGAACCACCCGCTGAGAATAAACTGCGTTGTCATGGCAAGTCAGGCTATTCCTTAACGGTGGTTCTCCATGGTTACCAACTTTGGTTTTTAGACGCCAGCTCGCCGTTACAGTTGGCTGCTGGAGCAGTTAACGCCAAGGGGGGCCCTCAAACATGTTCCACTTTACGTGGAATAAGGACTGTATACCACAAGATACTAATAATACCTCTGTGACGGTTGCACAATGATAGGTTTAATCAATCTGACATATGAAACAAAACATGTTATCGAGCCACAGAGTTATTGGTGGAGGTGGAGAAATTAAATACAGTGATTAGATGCCGTTAGCTTTTAGTGAAAAGTCACACATGCAGTGATAAGTAAAGGCGGGTCACAAAAAACTGGCAAATGAAACCATGAGAAAAGAATAAAGATGAAAATGTGTTTTATTTACTTCAAAATTTATTCAGTTTCAGTGCTTTCTTTGTCAAATAAATAGATGGTATGGGAGCAACAATGACTCGTTTACACTAGTGTAACCAAGAAAAGACAAATGTGAGCGATGCCAATACAATCTTTTAGTGAACATAAAAACACATACAATAAAATCTTCAAAATTAATCAAAATTAAAATGCAGTAAATGACAAATCAAGTAGTCTATGTCATTTTTGGAGACAGCAGTAGTATCAGTGGAGGCCTTCAGTTTTAATGGTCAGTATTTTAAACCTTAGTGTTTGGTTACGTTCAGCACGTTGCGTTTAAGGAGAGCACAATAGCAGTTTGATAAATAACGCTGAATGCGTTAGTTCACACTTAGTGTTGTATGCCCGTTTAAAAAGGTGAATCCTACTCCCCCCCCCCCCACCCCCCCACTGCAAAAACCAGTCCATCTTAAATCAGTCACCTGTACAGTATGAAGTTGTAAAATTTCGGAAAACCAGTCAGAAGTTAGCCAACGAGATGACAAAAAAAAAACAAAAAAAAAAACAAAAAACTTTCCTTTCAAATCAACATGAGAATCTTCTAACGCCAAGTTGTCAGTTGGCTGAATATTCTCAAGTCGACTTGAAGCATTAGCAGTTTTCTCTCCACTGGGTGTTTGGCTTCTCAGCTTCCATACCCACATGACTTACTGGATGGACATTCATTTTTGCAGCTCACTAGCAATAAAGTGCTCGTGCAACACTTGGTAGTTGTTCTCGAGGCCAACAAATGGTTCTAATAAAAGCACTTGGATGCCACACACACAAAGACAGACGATGTGGCCGTGTGCGGACAGCTTGGAGGAATGTTCTTTAATGTCAGTCGTGAAGCACACACACACACACACACCTGTTGTGACGCTACCCAATACCGACCCCACCTGGTTGACACTCTTCACAATAAGAGCGTGCAGGCACAGGCTGACAAACACTGAGGGGGCGGAGGGGGAGGGGCAGGGGCAGGGAGGGACGCGTGACCCTCAAGTGACCCTTGTACAAGTAGGAGTGGCCGGTGAAGACAGAAAACACAGCTAAGCTCTAAACATCAGAGAATTGCCGTTATGAGAACACATAACATCAGCTTTAACTCTATACCACATATAGAATTAATTTAAAAAAATGAATATAGCCTCATTTTTGTACCAAAGCCCATCATTCGCCCTCCTGCCGCCATCACTAAAAAGGATGCATGAACCAATAAAAGCAGAGTATTTAAAACGGCCGTTACCGTGCGACACACACACACACCCAGCTTTAAAAAAGGGAGGCTGAATAAATACAGTACCACGATGCAGACAGGGTGGAGACAGATGTCTGTTGGAGGAGGAGGGGGGGGCTCTCCACTCTTGACGCACTGAGAAAGTTCAAAGTGCAGCAGGTTCTGGAGCCCCCTGGTGAGGCAAAGTGGCATTGCCGGCCTGGCGTTCTGCACAGAGATGCGGTGCCATGACCAATACACAGAGCACCCAATTATATGAGCGAGAGAGAGAGAGACAGACAGAGAGAGAGACAGACAGACAGAGACAGACAGACAGAGAGACAGAGAGAGAGAGAGATGCCACATGCTTACGTCGTGGTAGAAAAAGAAATGACAAGATGGCACCGTCCCGGGGTGACGATACACACTGGCACCCCCCCAGTAGCAGGCTGCAATCCATGACTCTCTCACACACACACACACACACACGCCCCCCACTTCCCCCTCGCCGCTGGCCTGCTACAGGAGCCTGCAGGCCTACATGTCCTCTCCCCGGGGGGCTTCCAGCTGACGGGGCGCGGGCAGGGTGGAGGAGGGGCAGAGAGGGGGGCGCTACTTGGCCCCCTTCTTGGCGGCGGCGGTTCGCTTGGCCTGCCACAGGTGGTTGTGGATGGTGAGGGCGTCCACGCTGACCGACACCGTCTTGGCGGGGATCACGGTGAACTGCTTGCGGTCCGAGCTGTACTTGTACAGCTTGTCAATCATCTTCCTGGCGATGCCGCGCGGGCCTGTGCCCGTCAGCTTGACGATCTCCTCCGTGTCCGGGAAGTAGGAGTACAGCGCCCGGAACTGGCAGCCGCCGTCGCGGAACAGGATCATCAGGTGGTTGGACTCGCACTTGTCCAGCTCCTGAACGGGCAGAGGAGGAGGACAGGTGAGGACGGTTGCTAGGCTACCATGGGACACGTGTGTGTGTGTGTGTGTGTGTACGTACAAGACAGGTACACTGTGGCTCAGGTGTTCAGGGTTAGCTAGCATGTGCGACTCAGGTGCGACTGTGTGTGTGCGCGCGTGCGCGCGTGCGTGTGTGTGCGTGCGTGCGTGCGTGCGCGTGCGTGAGGTTTAAAGAGGCAGACGTGATGATGTCACGCGGGCAGCAAGCCCTAGCAAGACAGAAGCCTCACTATATCCTCCATTTATCTGAAGGGGGCGACTCCACTCCGAGCAGCTGGCCGTCGGGCAGCGAGGTCACCGAGCTCACCTCTAGGATCTGGTTCTTCTGGGGCTCGTTGACCTTGCCGGCCAGGCAGCAGTGGGAGATGGCGTTGTGGATTATGGGCTTGTTGGACTTGGCACTGGGCTCCTTAAACAGCTTGGGACCTAGAGAAGGAAAGCACATGCATCTATCTATCCATCCATCCGTCCTGTAGCAGGCTATATACACACACACACACACACACACACACACACACACACACACGATTGACAGACTGCCAGCTACACTGACCGGTGTATTCCGCCATGGAGGCGATGGAAGACGCGGTGGAACCGTTGTCCCAGTCTCGCTCAGCGGCCCGGCTGGCGGTGCGACTGCCGGGGAACGACTCCACAGAGTCACAGCTGGGGAAACGGGACGGACAGGCCAGCAACCCACGTGTGAACACATTAAAACATGATGATGGGGATATTGTGCAGTGTGCACACATCAGTTGTAGCCAAATTTGACCCCCCAATGCACGTTAAAACCACACAGGTAAACAGGTAAAGCCACGGTGCAAAAGGGTGTACCGCTGGGAGCCCGCTCCTCCAGAGTGAACGCTGTCAGCCTCGTTGGTGGCAGCGGAGGCTAGCGACAGGCTGGAGCCCGACTGGGTGTTGCTCAGGTTGTCCGCTGCAGGAAGCAGAACAGGCCCGTTAACACACCAGACCAGAAGGGAAATCGAAATCTCTCTCTCTCTCTGGTCATTTAGCAGACGCTTTTATCCAAAGCAACTTACATGGTGCTATTACATGGAGCAGGTAGGGGTTACATGGTGCTATTACATGGAGCAGGTAGGGGTTACATGGTGC
>JAOEHI010046747.1:0-20736 GCA_025447815.1 Percopsis transmontana | reverse complement strand
CCCCCCCCCCCCCCCCCCCCCCCCCCCCCCCCCCCCCCCCCCCCCCCCCCCCCCCCCCCCCCCCCCCCCCACCGCCACGGATTGACACACTCAAAGGATCAGCTTCCCTTTCATCATACCAGGGGTCACACTTTTACTAGCCCGGAGGAGCAGGGAAGCGCAGCGCGCTAACTCAGAGCTAGCGCGCTAACTCAGAGCTAGCGCGCCATCTGACAATAATCACCCCGTAACGTGCGGTGTTGGGCTTGACTTTGAGCTCCTCTCTCCATCTCGTCCCGGAGGTTTGCTCGCGGCACAGGGCAGGCGCTCAGAGAGTGCTGTTTGCCGATAGCGGCGCAGTGTGTACATTGAGCTAATGAGAACAGTTGCGCTAAAGGGGGGGTTTAGGCCATCCAATTTGCTTAGCAGATTCCTGTTAAATAGAGTCATTTTCCACAGAGCCCTGTGTGTCTTGGCTGTTTGCTGTGAAATGACTGTTGTCCCTTCACAATTTAGTCCGCTTTCCCAAACAGAAGTGTCTGTAAGTGACTCAGTAGCCAAATATCATTTAAAAAGAAGCCTATCACGGGAGGCCATTAGCATCACAACATTGGTGGAGAGCATTTTCAGAGCAAACAATTTACCTAAAGCGTCGACAATCTGCTCATAATGTAGATTTATACAGAATTTGTTTTCCCTCCAAAATGGATACATACAGTGGCCTGGAATTAACACTTATCAACTGATCTTTTATAACCCCCGACAACAGCGTACCACAGCAAGAGTTTCACGGGAAAGCCGGTCCTATTCGACATACCAAGTTCAGTGGTTTACAGCTGCTTGTAAAGTCATCCTCCGCCCAAATTCAAACTCAAATTGAAGACGTTTATTGCTTGTGGATGGCCTAAGTGTTGAATATCACAGAACACAGACAAAAGACCGGCCCTGGGCTCGCGGGTCAGCATTGACACTGTACCAACTGTCCCCATACTTTACTGCGATGCCTGACCCTCAAAATATAACTTTATAGCCCAAGGAACCCCCCCCCCCTTCCCCACCCCTCCTGTATTTCAGCACCAGCTGTTAATTCCTCACCCTGCAGGTTCTGCGCTAAGCTGGCATCAATGAACCAAACCTCTCTGCAGCCTTCAGTGGCTGTGAGCGTGCAGCTCACGGATCAAGCAGAGGTTGTAAATACCTTCCTGGGTTACCCGGAGGTCACCGTGAGCCATTATTGCCGGAGGTACGATCTCCACTGGTCTCTGGTCTCCATGCCCACAGAAGACCCTCCCACTCTCCCTCCCCTCCACCGTGTTTACATCACAATTGACACACTACACCGACATTACAACAACAAAAAAACTATCCCGCGCAGAGCCTCATTCGTTGACGCAGAAGGATGGTGTGTGTGTGTGTGTGTGTGTGTGTGTGTGTGTGTGTGTGGTGTGTGTGTGTGTGTGGTGTGTGTGTGTGTGTGTGTGTGTGTGCCTGTGTGTGTGTGTGTGCATGTGTAGTCTATAAGAGGACATGATGACCTTGACTATAAGGGGTTGTCACTGTTTCTCTAAAGAAAACACACATGTGTGTGCGCACACACACACACACAGTATAATAATAGTTGGTATTGCTCACTTTATCTCGGGCCTCAGCATGTGTGTGTGTTTGTGAGTGTCTTTCTGCATTCTAATGGCAAACACAGCTAAACACAATAATCAGTGTAAATAAATAAAAAACATATTGCCAGGTGATTGAACAGCATGCCTCAGCCCCTGTTGATGCAATTACTATCCACACACACACATACACAAATGTAATGCACATATAGAAACACTCAGCGGGACTGAAAGGTTTTTGAGGAGATAAACAATTTCCGCTGGTTACGCCTCCCTCTGGTTTTAGGATTGGGGGCAAAGCCCAATGGCACCTTTCTACACTGGTTTGATGTTACGGTCAGTATTTTGTGGGGGTCGCCCACTGCCGTTTATTATCCGCGGACAGTAACCGTCGCCGTTAAGAATTACGCAGTTCTCGCGAGAGGTCTCGTGCCCGCTCCCTATAGGTTACATAGTGCAATAGCAGGCGTTCCGGGCACGGAGTGGCAAATGACCAAGACGTCATTCTCCCTATTACAAGTCAGTGTACCATCGAAATGATTTTGAAGCTGTTATTTTAAGGGAAAATATTACATAATGTTGCTTTAAGAAAGATGAGGTTTAAGTCGTAAAGAACCAATGCTGATGCACAAAATCTTTAAACTAGCAAGAGGGAGTATCTGTATCTTG
Organism: Percopsis transmontana; assembly: GCA_025447815.1. NCBI lineage: Eukaryota > Metazoa > Chordata > Actinopteri > Percopsiformes > Percopsidae > Percopsis > Percopsis transmontana. The sequence goes on along the minus strand of JAOEHI010046747.1, from coordinate 18,475 downwards.
ACAACCTGTCATACAATTTTTATGTTTCACTAAACTTTCACTGTACTGTATAAAAATGTTTTCCTGAAATGAACCTACACACATAGCACCATAACACCCTATGGAGTATTGTTAGAGAGATTTATTAAGACTTACTTTTTGACCGAAATGTTTTCTATTGCAATTTATCTTATCTTATATTATATCTTATATTAATGCAGTCCATGTTTATTATGAATATTGCGTTAAATAAATGCTCCTACACAATCTGCTTTCAGGAATAAGTACTATGCTTTTGTCAATAATCAATACCAAAATCAAGAGATAGGTACAATTTGTTAGAGCATTGAAGGTGCATTGATCACAGTAATGGCTGAACAACCTAAAAAAGAAAACAAGAACTGAAAATAACAACGCCTGAACAACATAGTCCACTAGCTAACAACTGACCTTGCAAACTGGAAATGCAGCGGTAAGAGATGAAATGTAACTGTGGTCTCACATTACAACCATGCAGAGACTTAATTAAACGAAAAGATGCTGGGTTACTCACAAATAGAACAATATGTTTGTCCACTGTCTATTATAGGACATCCATTTATTGTAAGGCTAAAGAGAATGTCAGAAATAGTGCATGACTACTTTAGCAAACAGCAGGACAGCAAAGTCCACATAAAAACATAATTACACATAACATAATAAAAGCCCAGCAAAGCTGCTGAGAAATGTAAGATTGCTGTAAAATCAGCAACTTTGCTCTGCTGATAGTGAGTGTACCAGAAGTGAAGTGCAGTGTACTTAGTACTTTTAACTGCGAAATTGTGTCAATACAGCGATGCCAAGATTTCATTTGTATTTATATGTTTTTAATTTTGTTTTTGCTTCTGAAGTCCACTAGACACTGCAAGAAAGTATTTCAAATTCAAAACTGGGCCAATATAAGATGGAGCTAACGTAGCAGAACTGCTGTGAAATGCAATGCAACAATGTTATATTGTTGATTTTAGAAAAATGTCATTACAGGCACCACAACTGAGAAATTACCTCCAGGTAAAATCGCAGTATTACCCTGTCACGGCCCAAGTATAGTGATATATCGTACTGTGGCAATTCCAGCCCCTAGGCTAGAGTATACACAGACTGACCATGATCGGGGGCGTGGAACCATCACAGTAGTTGGCCCACTGGGATCGATAAAGTATCACACCACGTTACATGCAAGCACCGACAGAAATGTAATGAACGGATATCACACAAGTGGTTGGTCGTTAAGCCTATAGGGCGATGGGACCTCTGTACTGCTAAAATAGGCAAGGAGGAGCTTACAGGAACCAACACATTGACAAGAACAACTAATCTCCGTTTAAAAATAAATGAAAGTTATTTATCCCCCCTTCAGTAAAAAAAACAGGAGTGTAATTACTGGAGACTACAGCATTGGAATTGTGTTTGTGTTTGTGAGTGTGTGTGTGTGTGTGTGTGTTTAGACACATCCATTCCATCCATTCCCATAATCCTCCACCGCCTGCTGATTTTACTACTAAAATCAAATTAACGAGACACTCAGCAGTTTTTTCACTTGTTATACTATCCCGCGCCATCTTCCTCTTTCCTTGCCTCATTCTCCTGTTTGTGTTTTCAGTCACCTATCTATACCTCAGTTCTCTCTCCTTTGCCCCAGCACTGCTGACGTGTTCCAGGGAAACCCCGAGGGGACTTTTAAAACACGTCCTCGAGGGACGTGTCTTACTTGTACAACTAAACCATACAACGTGCTGTTGAAACTATTAACTCTCAACCTACGCGTCTCTTCCTCTCCGTCCACCCGTGAGCGCGCACAGGTGGGAGAACCGCACTCTGCCAACCAAACACGCCCTTCTGAAACATGTGAACAAGGTTTGAGACGAATTATGTAGTGTCCTAGTAGGTAAATGTGTACAGCCCCTTTAAGATAGGTGTGTTCTTGGTGGTGAGGAGTAGAGAGAGGTCACAGTGTGATGTATGATTGCAGTTAGTAGCAGTGCTATGTAAAGACTAAGCAAGCGTTACAGCATGTCTATATTTCATTAACTGAAGTAAAGTTTGTGTTCATAAAGAAAGCTCCTGGTGTGGACATTTGAAATCATTAAAAATTATTACCCAGTTGTTACCACTAAGCCACATATTCCTAAAACTAACTGTGATATTTTCCATGTAATTAAGGGCAACCATTTCTGTTTTAGTAATTAGTTTTAATAAACAATTCTTTATGTTATCCCTGGGCCCCAACCAATTCTCCTGGGACTGCTACAACAGCTGTGCCAGGCCATGTACAGTACATACATTTTCGTATGTGTATTTGTAAACCATACATCTATTTGAAAGAATTCAGGAAACTAACTAATGTGTCAAAATACTAACCTCTAGTACCTTCAATATTCTAGCACTCAATGTGTCACTAACCTAGACTCAGCGGTGAACTTTAAAATGTGTTTGATTGATTTTAATAATCTGTTTGTTGTGTGAGAGGTGAGTTCGCCACTGTACTCCTGTTCATTTCAATTACGCCTGGGTAACCGGTGCATACTGCTTGCTACTGCTTGCTACTGCTTGCTACTGCTTACCCCCTCCCCCCCCAGGTCCTCTGAAGGGAAACACACAATCACACACACTCAGAATGCATAGTGGTCCCCACAAAGATATTAAAATGAGAAGTGGCTATGTGTGTGTGTGAAGGTGGACCACACAACTACTGAAAACAGTCCTGGACTTGGCAAGTAACCAAAAAACGGGCCTGGTGTGTACAGTGTGTGTGTGTGTGTGTGTGCGTTATTTAACCAAAGTGCATGAGAGTGCAAGAGAGCAATGTTATGTTAGCCAATTTCTGTCCATCAATCTCTGCAGCCAGGCTGTTCATTAGCCGACTGCGGTCCTCTCATTACACAGGATCATGTCAATTCAGTGCATTCACTTCATTATTATAGCACTCACTACACACACAAACACACCGGTCCTACTTCATAAACATTATCATAATGCAGCTCCATACAGACTACCTACAGTACATCTTAGGTTCACAAATATTATATTGGAGTGACATGGACAAGAAACAACCTGTTGCACGCATCAATGGATTTATTTAGTTGAAATCTGGGGTGTCACAGGGACCATCCTATCTTTTACACGGGGGAGGGGCCACTACATTAATGGAGTCACATAAACATACTATGGACAAACAATCAATCAATACAAATTAAATTCTTGATATGTGAGGAGCCTAAGGGCAGCGTTTCGATCAAATAACCATATTTTTCCCATCGTCTTCAAAAGACATTGTTCTCTCATAGCCTCTTTGATAATTCATTGCAGCCAGGTGTTAACAATGCAATCCAGAGATGCAGATAATGCCATGCTAAAAAGAAAAGGCCAAACTCAAAAAAATTAATCAATTCAGCTCGTGCACGGCCCTGGACGACAGTTACAGGGGGGGGGCGAGTTCTCCTAATAACTAATATATCCCGGATTTACACTTTCGATCAAAACAACATGAATTATTGCAGTTTTGTTCTTTAAAGCAAGAATTTACACAAGGTCTGGATGCAAGCAGAAGTCTCCCGTGGGTCTGCAAGGCTTTTATAGCTGACTAAAACTCTTTGCATTACAGGAAGATCATGATTTTTTTCATCATAGCAATGCTTTTAACCAAAGTGTGGGGGATCGTTTCAATGAACTTCTAAAGAGCTGTAGTGTCAATAGAGAGCAGCTTAGCGCTGGTTTTGGCTTCCGCGCGCAAGCCGGATGAAAAACCTTTGAATACAGACATAAATTATATAGACACATTGAGACACTGCATCAAAATTATGAGGACTGCCGAGCAAATTCGTGAAATGTTACGTAACAGAACAACATTTTACACACACACACACACACACACACACACACACACACACACACACACACACACACTTTTTTTGGGGGGGGGGCAAAAATTAATATATTCATAATTATAATTTCATATTCGGGTCCATCTTCATGGACCCAGAGGGAAATCATTACTTCCAGCCTTCTAATTATGCGTGTGATTAATTATGCATCTTATTATCGCTGGCTAATCTGCATAGGACTCTCATGTATGAATTCCCTCTAATTACTATTCCGAAGGCCACCACACAGGTGTGCTGGTAAACATACAACACACCTTAATAAACAGAACCCGGACACTCACACACACACACACACACACACACACACACTGAGAGGAGGGGTGGACCCCCACCATGAAGCAGACACATTATGTAATCCTTCTGACAGAAGGCTCAGGTTCCCCTCCTGTGAACGGGTGGTCCGTGCCAACTCATTAAGATCACAGCTGGCCATAAGCTCCGGACAGGGAGAAACCATGGGGACGCGTCGGAGGGGGGACTTGATTGCATTTTCCCACAATGGAGACGAATTTCATTGAGGAAAATATGACCGATTGTGCATGCTGTCTGTTGTATCTAAAGCTCTGTAAACGGCTGCGTACTTGTTGCGTACAGTATATCCCTGTCTTGACATTAAGGTTGTTTGCGACCAATTTTGCAATATGCTGTCGATGGTTAGAGTTAATAAAGAGCGTGTGGGAAAATATGATCATATTATAATAGAACTGTCCATATACAGTAGCATGTGTGTTAGGCCGACTGCTCACTCAGGTTCCATTTCAGCCCGGTGGTGTAAGTCTGGCAGGGACTGCCCACCGGAATCAGGCTGCACCAGTCCCCTTCAAGTCCCGTGTTCACCCCAAGTGTGTGGCTACCCTACACACACACACACACACACACACACACACACACACACACACACACACACACACACACACAGGGAAATAGTGAGAGACAAAACAGTGTAGAGACATACACCAAAAAGGAAAACTAGAAGAAAACTAGAAGGATATTAAAATTATTTTTGCCTTGGCTTTAAAAGAGCTACATTTTAGCACGTTGCCATGGAACCCGGGTTCATTAAAATAAACTATTACTCTTGTCAAGTCAGGACGTACAAGCCTGAAAATCTGTCTGCAACCCATTTTTGGTTTCCATCTACCTTGCCATTTTGAAGCTGTGCCAAATTATCTCCAGCATGTCAAAAATATTTGCGCTTCAATTAGCATTATTCAATTAGCATTTATCTAAGCACAAAAAAACGGGATGTTTAAAGTCGGAAGACAACAAAGGACAAGCTCGTCGAATTATAACAACTGCTCTGAAATACATTTTCTTGTGCTAGAACCAAAACATGAATGTGACTTTTAGCATGAACAGAAATAGAAAGAATATATATGTTGTTGTGTGTGTGTGTATATATATATATATATATATATATATATATATATATACACATAGTCCTGTATATTAAATATATGCTCTGAGGCGTGGTGAATTAACATCTTAAATATCTAATTTCACACAAACACTGTGTTTACATAGAAAATATTAGTAAATAAGTTGGCTTTATTCTAAAAGGTTTTTTTGGTATCGAAACTTCTTAACATATAGGGCCCTAGTTTCCTGGTCAAGACGCAAGCGGAGGCGCACACTGCAAGTCGCTCCAGGGTGTGACCAATACTTTCTTCCTAATGTCAGGATATGGCGGTGGCAGTAATCGGGCGCAACAGCGGCGCAGTTGTAAAATGGTTGGAATCGAATTAATAAATTATCAGTAGGAGTGGTGGGGGCTGTCTTCAATTACGGCCAATCAAATTAGCTGCTCTCATTCCCTCAGTGTGCTATCTGTCATGGCGAAATGCCAATTTCATAATTGGAGACCTTAAATAGAGGTAGTTGTGATCAATTAGCCTAGGCAATCAGTTCGTCCTTTAAGGTTGAATGAGGTTAATTGAAATATTCAAATCGCACATTGACTGTTTATGTTGGAAGACAATGATACACGTGCATATATTTTGTTTTGTGATTAAAAAAGTTAAGGACAGTAGTCATTAGCTCAGTGAGAACCACTTTAGTCAAAGAAAATATTGAATTCCATTTTGCAGTAATTGCAGCAGTAATTTGGTGGTATGGCTCTGTTCAGGGAGCCCCCATGTGCATACATGGAAAGCCTAAGGCAGGGAAAGCAGCAGAAAGACCCCTCCCTCATTGGGTACAGAACAGAGCAGGCATCAATGACAACAAACATGACATTGATTAAGTTGGAGGAGTTGGGGTGGAGGTGGGTCGCAAAAGGACACGGCGACAGTGGGCAGGCTAAGGCAGCTTAAATAAGACGCCCTGCACAAATTTAGCCAATTGTATGCGTAGCAGGTGATCAGCTGAGTCGTCGCTGATTGAGATCCACTGATTACAGCTGGTGATCACGGTTGTGGCCTGAGCTTGACATCGTGGCCTGCCAGAACTAACGCTATGCTCAATTTATTCAAGAAATAGGTCAACATAACATTCACAAAAGTGGCGTGTGTGATTTTGGATAGGGATGTCATGGCGAGCCGGGAAATTAGCAAACGTTCCCAGGCGAGAGAAAAACCACCTTGTGCCTAACGAAATTGCTGAATAACTGCCACTAAAAGAATTCGTTAAGAGTTTGTTAGTAAATCTCAAAATCTCTTTTTATAGGAACTCATCTAAGAACTCATGAATACATTCATTTAGGACATTATTCATTTCAGCACATCCAAGGACTGTTTTGGGTCAGTTTTTTATGTATAACCTATATCTATTCTAAATTCTAATGCCACTCCTTTGCTAACTTTTCACGGGAATGGCAGCAAAGTGTAGCGAGCTAACATGCTTCTTGCGACACTTTATCATTTAAATCAGCTCTTTCTCTGACAAGTTTCACTCCTCAAAAGGGCATCAGGTAAACACGCTTACGGATTCAAAGCAGAAGGTGTGTGTTTATGGAATGATTTATGGCAGGTTCTGGGCTGAGGTAGCACTTGATGGTCTCGCCACATTGCCGAGAGCAGAGATTCAAGAACCTATTCACAGGTTTGGGCTCAGACCTATATAAATATAGCTTGAAGTTGACACCAAAACAATGGTTCATTAAACACACAAAAAGTCAGCAAAAGTGAAAGAAAAAAAATTGGTATTGACATCAGGAGAAAAGAGTTGTTGTTTTTTTTATATTCAAAATCCACAATGAGCTGGATGTTAAAACTTTTGTCATGAAGCAAATTTGTGGCCTTCATGCCTATTTAGAGCTCAGTGCACAACGCAGAGGCAGGGAGAGCACCAAAAACGTGACTATTTCCTAAATACGGCATCACAAATGTGAACGAGAGATCATAACATGCGTAGCTAAACATCTAGAACATTCGCCAGTGAGCAGCCAAATGTCATAGAACAAATATCATTGGGCCTTTTTCGAAGGTTGCGTTCACCTTTGTGTACGGGCGCCCACGCTCATCAGGCGCCCGCGAATCGGCGCCCGCGCTGACAAACGAGCTTAATTTACCATCGCTGAAGTAAGATTAATTGGAGGTGTCGAGGTAGGAAGCAGCAAATGACAAGACGCCTCTGGAATAACGACAACCAGTGGGGAATGGGTGCATAGGAGACAGAAATAAATAGAGAGAAAGACAGACGGACGAAGAAAAAAAAGGGCGAGAAGAAGGAGGGTACTTAAAACCTAACAGCGTGTCGTCGGGAAGGGAGACGCTTGTTTGCGGCGGGGCTCTCGCTCGTGACAAAATAAATGACACAGAAGAATGTAAAAAAATTGAGAAAAAGGATGGTCCATGTAGTAATGGCGGCTGATGCTCAGCCCACTTGTAAACTCAATCAACTACAGAGAGAGAGAGAGAGAGAGAGAGAGAGAGAGAGAGAGAGAGAGAGAGAGAGACAGACAGAGATATAGTCAGGCGATGAGGGAAAAACAATTTTGCAGCATCAAAAGACACCCTCTTTCTCACGACGCACAACAACAAATTAGGCCAACATAAGAGTGGAGAAGACTGTAAGTGTGTGTGTGTGTGTGTGATTGTATGTGTGTGTGTGTCGTGATTACTGAACACAGAACCAAAGTGTTGTTGGACACTCCAATCAAGGTGTGAGCAGAGGAAGAATGTAATGTGGATAGAATGAACAAAGCAGAAAGGGGAGGGAAGCTTCGTCTTTGTGTGAATGTGTGTGTGTGTGTTACAACAAAGCTTAGAAAAGAATATAACCATCCCCTACATAGTTTATAGTCCATGTTCTGGAAGCAGTGAGTTACTCCTAGACTATTATTATGCATACTGTAACCACTGTATCTATGTGAGCACCTGTCAATTTTCAGTTTGTGAACCTGACCCGGATCAATATTCTCACCCTCCACATTCACTTGCATTGTTTCTCAAAAACATACTTCTAACGCATATACAAAGCTGACTGCCATCTCTGCACATAGTATGTATTCTCATGTTAATCCAGTTTGAAGAAGTAGAACAACAAACCAGAGGAACTTCCGAATACATCCTACCACTAAAAATGGCCATCAGTTATCAGATATCAGATATGTTACAAGTATGTTGAGAGACAATGGAAGTCAATGGCAGACGAATCAAGCTGAGTTTTCTGTCTGACATTCATGGTGAACATCAGCTGGACGATTTAATATTGAGGTAAAGATGCTACAGTCGAGGGTTTAAAAAGAAGCTCAATTCTTATTTATAATTTAGAAAAAAATTGTTGGTAAAACAAACAGGATAGCTGCATAGCGGGGGACATCTATAATGGCCCCATGGTATAAACATGCACAAATTGGGTGACTAATGGTGCATTTTAAAAGTGTCCTACTTACAGGTCTAAGTAGATGGGCCAGGCTAGTCCCCTGTATTATCAACAGGGGGAGCTGTGTGATGGTCAGAGAGTAATAGAGGGTCTCTACCGATGCCATGGTCTGGTCCAACCTCCCCGCAAGACCCCCAAGAATCACGATAGTATCCACCTGGTAGAGCCAGAGAGAGAGAGAGAGAGAGAGAGAGAGAGAGAGAGAAATGGAATATGAGAACAGAGTTCTAAATATACAACGAACCAGGAGGCAGATAATGAGGACTGAGAGCTTTAAGCTTCCTCACACAGTGTATTTTCTGTCATGGAGAGTACACATTGGACCTTTCAATTAAGGGGTAAGTCATTTAACAGCACACTCGTGGGCCAGATGTCTTTCAGTTCAATTAAAGGTCCCCTATTGTACTATTTCTGTTATTCCAGTTGTCTGGTCACTTGTGTTGGCTGTGTTGTGATTATGGGTCATACACCTTACTTTATTAGATGATATTAAGTCACTCGACTCCCTATTATAGAGCACCTCCCAAAAATCGACCGAATTGGGGCCGAATTATGTTTTATTAATAATTAATATTTCATAAGTAATATGATCAATGCTTGTAATCACTCTCATCTGAAGTTATGAATTCTTGACATAGGATTGACCATGTTCTGTGATACCCAACAGCAGAGAAACTACTTCTTAATATAAAAGTGAGTTTATTACATAAATCAGTGCAGATTACATTCAATCAAACAATATATGTAGACATATATGCAAAACAACTTCCTCTAAACCCACCAACCGAAAAAACACATTTTTACTTGGTTTCAATAACCCAGCAATTTAGCAGATAGAAATCAAAATAGTTTAGACAAGGTGGACGGAAAATCCCTAACAGGGAGGAGATTGGAAGAGATGGAAGAAAGACAGTTTAAGAAACCATTTACCAAACCAAGCACCAGCCTGAACAAAATGGCAAGGTCTTTCCCTGCAAAGCTGTCCTTGGTTACTTGGTGAACAGCTGCTAGTGACTTCTTGTGTCTGCAGAGTCACAAAGAGATAACAGCTGGTTTCTTCTGTGATGTTCTGGTGTTTTCCTGTCCAAACCCAACGGGTCTTTGCTCACAGTCTTTCTAACCAAATTATTTTGAACAAGACTTTGGGACAGTCTCTTTAACCTAAGTCTATAGTCTTTTGGCATAGTATTAGTAGTAGAAGACGAGTATTTGATGTATTGCTGGTTTTGATAACAAAGCATAAATAACATTAGGCATTTTTAAACGGATATATTTCAGATCACTAAAAATGCTAATTTCAACAGCTGCTAATTGCACCCTGGACTGTCTGTAGAAAGATTGAACAGTGAATTCTCATATTCTCAAATCTGGCAACCAATTCTTCCCAGTGGTTAAATTTTTCTATGAGTTCTATGAGTTTCTATGAGTTCTATGAGAATCTGTCCACAGGCTGAATTTCTGGATGACAGCGGCCAATCATGCAATCCGGTACTGAAACTCTATGTCCCTCCAATAGTTACTACACTAGCTCTATAGCAAGCTTCAAATAACATTGGTGATAAGATGATAAAACTGTAATCATTGTTTTGCCTTTTCATCGTTCTATTTTCTTTGTTCCTGTCTGAAATTCTCAACTGCAACTACAAGTGAAAAAAAATAAAAAAAGTTTACTCAAGTATGTGACATTTTAGTGTCAATAAAACACAAATATTAAGCAAAATAACTATAAATTAGTTTCTGTGTGTGTGTGTGTGTGTGTGTGTGTGAGAGAGCGATCTCCCACTATTTCATGAATGTGTCTCCTGCCACTTTGAGACACCAGAACCACCCATTACTCTGAATAGAGGGTATAGACTTTATCTCAACCCCTCACTGTCACTCACTGCATAGCAGAAACTGGCTTCTGATAACCACCATTTCCTGAACCAAATCTCTTATTAACCCTTTGTACTATTTTGTTTAAAAGGATGTTAAAACAAATTGAGTGGCAAGATTGGGGTTATTACAACATCTGCCAGACGCCTCCACTGCATTCTGCACGTTGACTTCATTGTAAACAATAACACTCAATAAAGAACTTCCTTCCTTCATGAAGCTGAGATAAAAGAAAGGGGAATAGACATGGGGGAAACTGGGACTGAGAGAAAATAATTCACGAAAATAATGATCCATTTATGGATTAGATGAGATTAAAATTAAAATAGATTTGATTCAAATGCTATTTAATATTCTGATGTGATGTTTTTTCTCAAATCAAAATCTGGATGATGATGTTTGGCTCATCACAGATTTCAACATGAGTCCAACCCTGTTAGGTCCCTTCCAACAACACAACTGACCACACAACTGGAAAAAATAAGTATATTTAATATGCTTCTAAAAATGCTTCATGGATAGACTCTGATAGCCCATTTTGTGCCAAACGCATTTAAACTAATTCTTATTTTCAACAGTGTTACATTAATGTTTATACTGTAATACAGAATGATCTCACCCTCTGATTTCATTATCTCCTTACTATGACAGTCAATCAATGTATTTAGCAACCAATCAGCCATCCAACCTACACCCAATCCATAAATGTAATCATGTAATTTTCTTTCTGAAGGCCATGGTATACAGTATTTCAGACAAATTTGTTCTGTTCGATTAGGCGAAACAGAGGGTGTACGAGCACTGCATCTGGCTGTGTTAGGGACCCAGAGCCTAGCTGAACTTGAGAGAAACTGTCAGACCCTCTGCCATTACACCCTCGTCTGGTCACCAATGTGTCTGTCGTCTCCAGTAAACGGATGTCAGAGTGAGTATACCTGCATCTGCTTGCTGCGCTGGATTCAACACAAGCTAGCATTTATTTGAAATACACAGAGGCCTTTAGGAGAACGAAAAATGCGAGGTAGGAATGGTGGGGGGGTGATTGAATTTGAGTGGTGGCAGATTTAACGCTAGAACCCTAACTCTTGACTACACTTACTGACTGATATTTGATAAATGGCTTGAATTACAGAAACAAAAACATTTCAAGGAGCAAGGCCAATATCCCTGCTTCATGTGGAGAATGTAACAAGCTAGGGCAACAGAGCGGGTTGCATGCTCCCATCTGATTGGCTCGGGGAGTCAGGGCACAGGGTGCCAGCTAGGAAATCAGCACTGAACCCATGTCTCATTATACTCTGGCTGAGAAAAAGATGAAAATGCGGGAAGAAAATGAAAACAGTTTTAATTTGCTTCCCTTACAGAGTAAGGGTAAGTAACTGTGACAGCGCTGAGAATTCGCAAACACACAAACAGAGCAGTATGTGCATAAGCACACACATATACACATATACACATGTACAACCACAATCACACAACAGACAAAAACAAATGTACTGCAAACACATACACCAGCACACACACACGCACACAAACACATACACATACGCACACACGCTAAATCTCAGGCACCATTCTTTGGGCTTTCACTCAACACAATCACATATAAATTGCTAAGCTGTGTGGAGGAAAACATTCAGGCGCTAATATGATGAATCTTAAGCAATCTGGTGAGGCTACAGTTATCTGCAAATCACACGATTAACACTAGTTATATAATGGCTAGCATAGTTGAATGTTGGTACTAAGGTACTAAGTGTTCATATTTTCCACATTAGCGGAAACAATGTCAAAAAAATCTAAACCAAATCTGAATTGATATTAATCCTCAATGCATTTTCTACATAATAGTGTGATAAATATGACAAATATAATTATAGGCAGTCCAATGAGCTAAAAGTGTTGTATAAGCAGCTCCCCTGACCACAGAACATTTGTTGTGAGTAGTAGGCCTACAGAGTTGAGCAAACTACACAATGGCAAGCAGACGAAGCCCAGCAAAGCTTTGGAAATGCCACAGACGGTGGACTGGAACGAGTCTGATGTGGGTTCAGACACTGAGGGGGAGTACGGCGCTGCGTCGGATTCACAGCCTGAATCGGATAAGGAGTATCTACCAGAACCGGCGACACACAAACCACCTCGCTGCATCAGAGACTGTACTGTCGCTGGACTGCAAGCGATGACAGCGCTGGGGCATTGGACATAACAGCTGCAGCGCTTGGCATTTCTCAGCAAAATTAGGCCTACATACCTCGCTATGTTTGTAAGTAACATTTGATATATATATATATTATTATGTATTTTTTATTAAAATTTTATAAAATAAAATTGATTTTATACCTATCGCAATATGTTCTTTCGTTTTTTATGAAGAAATGCTATTGCAGTATTATTTATCATTAAATTTTATAATAATAAAATAGCAAAATATTAAATAAAATCGCAGTCCCTAGTAGGAGAGATTCTGTAAAAGTAGGCCTAGACAATAGAAGGCCATGGAATAATGCCCCAACCCCCGCAAAGCCCCGATATCATAGCGATAGAGGCCTGATGGGCCATTAATATGAAGGAAAGGGTACAGATGTCTCCGGCATTGTGTTTAGCTGAAAATCATTAGAAAAAATCCCTGCGGTTCTAGTGTTGTGTTCAATCAAACGGGCCTAAATGGATGTCAATTAGATACAGTACAACAAAGGGAGAGCAGCAGCACATATCGAATAGTAAAAAAAAAAAAAAAAAAAAGACTCAGAACAAAAGTTCAAATTGAAGTCAAAGAGGAGGAAGCATTCGGGCAAATTCGGGCAAACAAACACGACGGTCTCATCAGCAAGTGGAGTAGAGCATCAGAATGTGATTGCCGGGCTGCTATCTCTAACAGGCAGACGGACCGACAAACACAGCGTCAAAGGCAGGGTAAATATTAGCTGGAACTGGGAAACAAAAAAAAGGGCCTGGAGAAACATAACAAGTTTCTTCTCCTCTCTTGAGGCCTTAATAAAATTCTGAAGAAAATACACAGTAACGTGTGTCTATGTGTGTCTATGCGTGTTTGTGTGTGTGTGTGTGCGCGTGAAATGAGGTGTATTTTTGGGTTTCTGTATGTCCTCCCATTGGTCTTTCATCAGCCTTGATAACTGAAGTGATTGGAACACTCTGTGTTGATTGAAACAACACTCAATAGCCTTCATTAAAGTTCTGGTAAATGCAGAGATATTTTAACAGACAGAAAGAATATCCAACATATTTCAGGCTTGATGAGTTCCATTCAATTCAAACAGCCATGCACAATCGCAACTGGTACTTCAACTACATTCCAGTTACTTATGCTGCTACAACTTCTATGACTTATAAAATATAATGATAACAGTATTACTAACATCACTGTCAGCGATGAGGTCGTAATATGTGCATATACATAACATAATCAATACAAATGTCAGTTTAACATGGATTACAATGGCTTTGCAAGAATACATATCTGTGTGTGTGTGTGTGTGTGTGTGTGTGTGTGTGTGTGTGTGTGTGTGTGTGTGTGTGTGTGTGTACAGGTGTGTGCGTGTTCACCTGAAGCTGTCGTCTCTGGATCTCCTCCACCATGATAGCCAGACACTTGGTGAAGTCAGTTAGGTCCTGGTCGGATGTTTCTATCAGCTTACACCCCTACAGACAAGACAGATGCACACACACGCTGAGGTTCATTGTAGCTTTAATATGCTTGAATCTCTCCATCTTCCCTCTCTTCATCTATTTTCAACACCCCCCCCCCACACCCCTCAGACGCTCCACCGCTCCTCTGTCTCACTTTTATGCACAAATATTCACCGTTTCAGACAAATCTCTAAAGGAAGGCCTCAGACCACCTGAACATTACCATAACTTTGTACGCACCCTATGGGACAGATTGCTCTTTTTTGTGACAAACCTGTGTGAGATATTACAGAGAGAGACAGAGAGAGACAGAGAGTGAGAGTGAGAGAGAGAGAGAAAGAGGGTTTGTGGGCCAGTTGTATGTTTGTGTGTGTGTGTATGTCCTGCTCTGTCAGGTTTTATATCTGCAATTCAAACAGTGTGTGTATACCTGGGGTCTGATCACAGTCACGCTGAGTGACAGAGCGCAAAGATCACAGGGGAGCTCCATTTCCCTTCATCGCAGGTGCGTGTGTGTGTGTGCGTGTGTGTGTGTGTGTGTGTGTGTGTGTGTGTGTGTGTGTGTGCGTGCGTGTACCTTATCCTGTTTTCATTATTTGCTCACCCACACTTCACCTCTGCCTTACTGTTTCTGGCTCGACATATTTTTGTTGCCGCTATAAATATAGCAAGTCCACTCCGAAGCGGGATGTACTGTGCTATTCCCCTGACCTTGGGGCTTTGCCTGCCACTGAGAGCATAGACAAATCTCTCCTGCAGCCGGAGAAGGACAAACCCAGAAGTCACATCTGTTTTAGCTGCGGTGCGCTGTATGTTTTCTAGCTGAGATAAAGCATAGTGAACAGTGGAAACAGCTAAAGGACTCGGGACTAGGCTCAGAACCCAGGCTTAGCCCCATGCTGTAATTAGAAGCAAACCTCCCAGGGGGGGCCCTCTATTGGCGGACAGCTGTCTTAGCGAATAACGACTAATTGTATGCTATCTACCTGGGATATATAAATAAGGCATCCGATCTTCGGTGCCTACTTGTTATGTGGAAAATGTCTGCTTCCCCCTTTTATTTAAACATTGAAACTCACCTAAGGCTATTATATGTGCTGGATAGAGCATGTGCAATATATATCA
The DNA here is from genome assembly GCA_025447815.1 of Percopsis transmontana. Taxonomy (NCBI): domain Eukaryota; kingdom Metazoa; phylum Chordata; class Actinopteri; order Percopsiformes; family Percopsidae; genus Percopsis; species Percopsis transmontana. Next base: position 3,098 of record JAOEHI010046747.1, on the reverse strand, counting down.
ACCATTTCGGGGGACTACCGAGGGACTGTACATAACACCGCTGCGTTATATCATCAAACTGAGGCTCTCCGGGGCGACACAGTGACCCCATCTCAAACTCAACGTTGCCCACTTGACAATTGATCCTGTGTGTATCAGTCGCCAGGTGTGTATTGAGTAAACACGGGCTGGGAGTGACTCAGATGCTAGTGGCACAGTGATTTAGTGGGTCCTCTATCAGACCTTTACACAGGTTGACCACCATGAAATGGCCCCTTATCCACTTAGCTAGCAAGAGCTTGGTAACCTAGCAACACAACTCAGAAAGCATGCTGTTTCAAAGCGAAACAAAGACAACTTCACCACCGGGCTTAATAAGGTACCCGATTTTTAACCAAAACACAGATGTGACTTGCAAGTGTTCAAGCAAAGTGGGTCATTTTTATTGGAGGTTGAATGCAATGAGTCAGGGACTGAAGATCAAAATTTAAACTCAAAATCAAAATTGTTAAAACTATGCTGAAATGTGGTTAATCTGGAACATTCTCTGGGTCCACAATATCTCTCATTCACTCCATTACTCGAGCAGGTCCAGAGATGACAGATGACGTCCAACACATACTACTGTTTCTCTGGAGTAGAGCTGAATAAGGAATGAAATGAGGGATCTTTTCACAGCTTTTCATAACTTAACATAAGTGAGAATGCCGTTTGAATTCAAACTTGGTCTTGCACAGACACTTCTCACTAGGTGGTACGTTTAAAATTCTGTAAACATCTGCTGGCTACTAGTACCTCCTGGGATGACAAACAATTTGTTTTGGCAAGGTTTGGGGATAACCGGGCATTTCAATGTGTCTCATGCATAAGGTTTTAAGAAATCACATCATTTTAGATTATACTTTTATTTGCTTCAATAAGAGAGTAAAGCCTCTCAGACTCAAAACAGCCTTCTCTGCCACTTGCACCGCAAGACTATAAACATTAGCTGGCAAGCTGGCATCTGCTATATTGACTTTTATACATGTAGATCATGTCATTGTCTGTCTGTCTGTTTGTTTACAGGTACCGTGTCTGAACATCGCTTTACACATTTTTTGTGAATGATGGCCCCCCCTAGCTGGGCAAAACACACACAAAGAGCCCCCCCCATTAAGGAGTTGCCCTTCACTCTGCTTTTTGTCGATCCTCACAGCCCATACTCTGACACAGAATCCTCTTTCGAGTGTCTGTTGAGAAATAATAATAAAAAATTCAAGTAAAACCACACCTGCTAGCAAAATTACTTCAAGTAGTTCAAGAAAGACACAATAATAACTGTTTTGAACTTCTAAATGTCCATTAGGCCATTACTCACTTCAGAATTGAATTGCTGTTTAGGTTCTACACATAGCTTAGTTTAGTTGCAATAATTAAACCATGTAATTACTCCATAGTCCCATGCTGTAGACCAGTGGTTTTCGAAGTGGGGGTCGGGGGATGATTTCGAAATTTTGAGAAGTTTGAACTACTGTATGGGGGCCGCACAACCTATGTCTCTAAAATGGGATATTGAACATGATACAAGTGTGTGAGTGTGTCCCTGTGTGTTTGCGTGTGTCTGTGTTTCAACTCACCTTTCCTGCATAGAAGGCTCTCACCTCAGCAGTAATGGAATCAAAATCCCCACTGATATAGTCAGGAAGAAAGCTGGCGTGAAGGAGACAGACAGACAGACAGAGAGAGAATATATATGTTTTAGTTGTTTGATCTTGTGGCGTAGCAAGGGAGAAGAGTGACTTGGGAAACAGGAAGTAACCGGGAGACTTCTTTTTATACACACACACTCACATACAGGCATACAGGTAAATAAACACAAACGCAACATAACTGGCTAACTGTGTGAAATTGGCAGAAATAACCTGTTAATACATATAATTAGAATGACTGCGGCTACAAATTACTGCGCGATGGCTCTGGGAATATCTGTGTTTTGAATATAAATATCCCAAAGTATTTTCTCTTTTATTTCCAGGTTGTCCGGATTAACAAGGCCTGTTGCTGATACTTTCAGATTTCACCAAAAACACAAAGCCAAGTTGGCCATGCGCAACAGACGTTTCTGGTGGAAAGAGAGAGATAGCTTTCTGTTCACTGTGCCCGATTGTGTGTGTGTGTGTGTGTGTGTTTGTGCGTGTGTGTGTGTGTGCGGGGGGTACGTTTATGTGTGAGCAACAAGAGGATGCAGAAACGCTGCCGCGCTATCTCCAGACATTAACAGGTCCGACATTACGATTTCACGCTTGGACGGCGGTGTGTGCGTGTGTGTGTGTGCGCGCGTGCGTGCGTGCGTGCGTTTAAATGCAAGCGTGTCACCGGCGAGAGGCGCAAGTGGCGTTCCGCTCGGCTGAAGACGGAGCTACAGAGGGATTATTCCATCCCTTCCCTTTTCAGAGTTCCCACTGAGCCAGACAAACACACAGCAATTGTAGCCAATCTGCCGTAAGACTACACAAACACACACACACACACACACACACATGTATTATGCACAAAATACTTTTATGTGCACTTAAGCATGCACACAAACTCTATAAACAAATGCAATCACACACACACACACACACACACACAGACACACACACACCCGTAAACATTTTCCCTCTTTTATAATTCAGGAGACCAGGAGTGTGTCTGCAGTCAGAATAGGGGAATAAATAACCTTCATGTGACAGATGGGACAGGATGTAGCACAGGGCCTGATCACACCACACCACACACACACACATAGTAAGCATCACTCCATCGGGTGATAGTAATTGACCAGGCAAAATTCCAAATTGTGTGTCTGCGTGCGTGTGTCTGTGTGTGTGTGTGTGTGTGTCTATGTGTGTGTGTCTGTGTGTGTGTGTGTGTGTGTGTGTTTGTGCCTTGACAGTCTTGACTTCCACATTAATATTAACTGACACTTTAATTTGGATGGGAAATAGAGCATTTTACCTCCGGTTTGTCCGAGTAGCGAGAATGGCTGCTTGACCTTTGTGTGTGTGTGTGTGTGTGTGCGTGTGTGTGTGTGTGTGTGCGTGCGTGTGTGTGTGTGTGTGTGTGTGTGTGTGTGTGTGTGTGTCTTCACTGCCTAT
>JAOEHI010046736.1:0-20736 GCA_025447815.1 Percopsis transmontana | reverse complement strand
GAGAGAGAGAGAGAGAGAGAGAGAGAGAGAGAGAGAGAGAGAGAGAGAGAGAGAGAGAGAGAGAGAGAAAGAGCTGGAGAGGGAGAGGATCAGATTCAGCCACTACCAATAATGGTTTCTTCCTCTACAGAGTCCCCACGCGCTCAGAGATGACATCACGGGAGTTTCCCCATTCAGGGAGAAGTCCTTTTAAGAGACAGTTTTCTGAGTACCAATCAATCATTCAGAGTGCAATACACTACGATCACTCGACGCTTCGACTCACCTGTGAGTTCCTTGCATAGCTTTTGCCCTAAAACAGACACAGCGGCTGTGGCAGATACATTTTTCTTGGCTACCAAAGAGAGATTTTCTGTTTTGCAACAATGGAAGGTGATTGCAGAGTTTTCATAAAGCAAGGCCCTGTCACGGCACAGGTGGAGCCTGAGCTGACAAAACAGTCCGGACGCACTTATGGGTCTATGTGGATCGGAGCGGTGCTGGCCATCGCTCTCTGCTTCTCTGCAGCGGTGTTCTTAACTTGGCACAACAAGGTAAGGGGTCAGGAATGTTCAAGGTGTTATTATTAGGATTTAAAATACTGAATGTGAATGAGTTGTCGGGTTTTCTTTTGAGCAGCCATACTTACTTGTAGTTCCCTCTCTTTTTTTCTTCTTCGGTTAAGAATCAAGATCATCCCCAAACAGCTGATGGTAAGGAAGCACTTTTAAGCGTTTTTAAGAGTCGAGATACTTGATTCAATGCATTCAGACTGCTTAAACAGCAGTCAGCGCACTGCAGCTGCTTTGGTGCTAGTTTGTAATGGTCTTTCCTCCATTCTTCAGATCTCCGCCACACACTGAGACAGATCTCTGGGAACGCACGGGCCGCCATTCATTTAGAAGGTAAGGAATGATGAAAGAAAGGCACTGTAAAGGTTTCCTTGCAAGAAGTCAGTTCCAGACGTTTTGTACACCAGCGGAACCTATATGTGAACCTCTTGTCTCTTTCCTTCGCCAATAGGTGTACACAATGAGAGCCTGAAGACCTCAGCGGAGTGGATGCAGGGAGTCAACCAGTACCACTCCCAGGGAGAACTTAAACTCGAAGACAACGAGATCGTGATCCCCAGGCATGGCCTGTATTTCGTTTACAGTCAGGCCTCCTTCCGTGTCAGCTGTGACCTGGACAAAGATGCCATCGGGGCCGTCAAGCAGTTGGTCCACCTCAGCCACACCGTGAAGCGCTGGTCCTCATCCTACTCTAGCAATAGAAATATAAGGAGGTACGAGACCATCCTCCACTCAGTCCGCACCGCCTGCGAGAAGACAGCCAGCACTGACCACGAAGAGGGGGGGAAATGGTTCAGCTCCGTGTACATGGGAGCTGTTTTTAACCTGCGTAAAGGAGACAGGCTGCAGACACGGATGGAGAGGCCGGAGGAACTGGATGAAAACCCCGGGAACACCTTCTTTGGTGCGTTTGCCCTTTAAGAGAGCACAGGAAAGGTCCTGCACATTAGCGATTGTGACATTGTGGTACGTTTACAAGTGAGATCATGGGGGGTTGAAACGGATGCTTTCTGCTACATGGCAGGAAGTGCACTTTACGATTTTAACTGTAACAGTTAATTCACAGGTTCCTTGTATGGTAAGGTGCTACAACAGAAATATCTGAGTCTACTCTAGTAATTTTATTCTGTACTATCTTGTTCCAGTACCATTTTATGTATTACACTGCACAATCTGCACTGTCGTTGAAAAACAATTAATGTATTAGTTAAAATTGTATGCCACTACAGCTGACAACTGAGGCTTCTTGAGCAGCCGATATGGTAAATCCTTATTTGTATCAAATTAACAACTTATTAATGTATACTTTCTATTTATTTATATATTTATTTATTTATTATAATTACCTATTTATTGTCCTGGCTGACATGATTGTTGGATGTTTTATCATGTGTTTTATGCAGTATTTATTATGTTATTTATTCAAATGCATGTTTTAAATTATTATTTAATGTAATTTTTTAAGGAAAATGTTGGAGGTTGCTGTACAGACTGAGTATATATAAATAAAATAAAAAATAGACAATGTTTAAATGAAATGGTATATGTTTAATATGTCCAAAAGGTGGTAATCAAGACATTGCACAGTAATTAGTCAATGTATCCTATGATTGTCTTCTTCTTTCATGAAAAAGAGGAGAGAGACAAGAAAAGACCCATTTATAAACTCTATAAATAGGACGGTACCTTAATCTGAAACCTTTGTGGTTCACTAAAGATTATTGAGGTCACCATTAGGCAGGCAAATAAAACACAGTTAATGTAACTTAGTGCAAACTAGTCACAGAAGCATTTTGTAGGTTTTAAGTATGGATTGGAAAGTCTTGTAAATAGGTCAATCCTAGGTAGGTAAAGACTCACTCAATATGACTTTAATGTAATACATTAATATTAAATATGTTTAACCTACATTTACAATGTAAACCTGAGTGGGCAGGTTTACATTAATAGCAAAAGTTTGGCAACAGCTACTAGAGTTTTGCGGAAGGGGAAGTTCCGGCTTGCCATGAGTGTTGCCACACCCCCTTTCCTCCCACACTATACACACCTCGCCTCCACAGGTTATAAGGAAAAAAAACCTGGAAAACCCACAAGTCAAACCCTGGAAATCCCACAAGATTAGGCTCACTGACACCAGCAGCAGAAACACCTCTAGTGGTCGAAGTATATCTTCTTTCTGAACCAGTCAACCAGTATTTACACTGTAAATACGCATGTAACTTCAGTTTAAAAACACACAGATACTCGGATTAAAAAGAAACAATTACTTTTATTAACCATTCCTGCATTTTCAAATAACTTCCAATATCATTGAATTATTATTTAGCATACAGAAATATATTTCCAGTACTGTACCACACAAAATACAGTTGGTATACACATGTGCAAGGAAGGATATACAATACATCCTCCACAGTTAACATTATTTACAGCAACAGTGTAATGAATACCCTCATCAACATCACTGGCATCTTCAATGTTTTAGGACTAAACAGTCAGAAATGCATAGACAAACAAAACAAACGTACAATATTTACAGATGATCACCGTACTGTACAAGTTTGTCATGTTTAATACATCGTCACTTCATAAGAACTATTCAAACATTCATAAGTGCTTACGGCAATGCAAATTATTCACAGTAATGGATGAAAAGGCAAGGCCAATCTCAGGCCTCGAGCAGAGATCATACAAGCAGTAACCTAGTTCCGTGGGATTTTATTTAGATGAAAGAGGTGTTTATGTCAACGTATGTTAAGATAAAATAAAAAAAATATGAAGTCCAACTGAAATATCTCCATCCCAATAGACAAGGCAAAGGCCAACAGTGTCATTTTAGGTACTTGAAGATTACACGAGACTCCCACGTTATGTTCTCAAACATTCTGTGGGAGGTTTTTGGGGAAGTGTATGTTTCTGTTTGAAATACCATGAAAGTCCAAAAGTAAACAAGCTTAATTTCTGAAGCTGGGTCTAAAAAAGCAGAACAGTGAAAGTAGGTAAAAGGCAGTATAAAAAGGGAAGCTGAATGGCGACGAGTTAATCTCATGTCAAAAACGAGCATGTGCCTTTTCCATGACAATTTCGGCAGCACGCAAAAAAAATTGAAAAAGAAGAACAGCTGAAGAAAATAAATGTGTGCTGTGAGCTGTTGTTAAATCCATTTGAACGTTAAAAATAATGCGCCCTGAAGAGGCGTCAGAGAGGTTTCGTGAGGTGCTATTTACTAAACTCAATTACTCTGAGAGGGATTAAACCTGAAGCTTTTAGCAGGAGAGCTCGACAGAAGCAGGAAAATCAATGACATATTTTTGTACCTCTGGGTGGTCTACAGCTTTACAGGAAACACTGTGGTTGCTGATTCATTGGGACAGCTGTTGCTCTGCACTGCAGCATTCCCCTTCAGAAAAGATGCACACAATTGTATTGGATCTCTGCTGTCTGACCGACTTTACCACCTAATAGGTCGCTGGGGCCTCAAACCGCACAAACCAACAACAACAAAAAACATTTTAATTAATGCTTTTAGACTCATGCAATTATCACTCCTCTGTCATTGCCACAACCAAAACACTACTTCTAACTAATAAATGAGAAAGGCTCTCTCGAATATGCAGCTGAAATTCAGCCCTTAAATTGCAATGCCAAAGCTGTTTCTAGTGTAGGGAACTCTGGAGCATGAGTGGACACTGTTTAGCCACAGCAGTCTCTTTGAACAGAGATTAAAAACATTTTACAAACGCTCAACCAAGAAGAGCTAACATGGATAAATCCATATTGTGGCATATAAATCCAGGGACTAGGTCAGCCAACTGGCATACTTTATAACACACACACAATCTCCCCATAGAAAGCCTCCTACTACAGGACATAATGACCACCCACACATATTAGGAAGCCATATGGTAAACAATGAAAACAATTAATACTTTGCTGCGTCACCAAAATCTCTTTGTTTTCTCTCAGGCTCTGATGAACATTTTCTTTGTAATCCCAGATGAATCTGCCAGAAGTCCCTAGTGGGGACAGTCGCAGAGTTATATAATTAACTTGCAACCTGTAAATTTCCATTGTATGTGGTACTATATCTCATATATATATCTTTCAGTAGTCCAGAATGTCTGTGTCGTCTTCAGCCAGGGCCGGCAAGTAGCATCCACACTGGATGTGCTTTGATGTACACACAAACCACTGATTTTATTTTTTATTTTAACACATGTTCATAACACGTCCACACTCACTGCTCGCACACTACCCCTCACTCGCCCATACGTACAGATCTTCCCTCATTTGTAGAGTAGCTGTAGGCGGCTAGCATGGCAGTTGTTGCGGCTAATCTTGCCATCAGGATGGTAGAGGTTGGAGGAGTTGGAGAAGGAGGCGGGAAGCGTGTGGTTGTCAGAGGAAGGGAGCGGGTATCCTGGAGGGGGGACCAGGGATTTGGGGTCACTTTGTAGGGTGGGGAGATGAGAGGAGCTGTGGTTTTGGTTGGCAGCGGATTGTGGCCTCCGTGAGCGAAGAGCTTGTCTCTCAGACAGCTGGTTCCTTAGTTCTGAAACCCGCTCTTCTTTCTGCACAAACCAAATGCAAAGATAGGCTTACTTCCTGTTTCAATACAGTCTGCAGTCCAATAGAAACAAAAAAATAAACAGAATGTCTCCCCGAGAAAGAAAGCTCATACACACACAGAAACCAGAACATGTGTGTTGATAAAAGAAAATGCAAGTGAAAAATTAAAGAAAGTGATTCTATCTCAATAGCTTTCAGTTAATAAATTAGATTAGGAAGGCATGACCTTTGGTGTATCACAATATACTACAATATGTATTACTATGAGCTAACATTAGATAAAATGTCTATCTCCATACCTCCTGTAAAAATCCCTCCAAAGTTATAGACATATGTCGATCTTGTCAGGAGGGATACAAAATGAAATGTAAAAAAAATAAAAATAAAAAAATAAAAAAATAAATTACAAATATTGAAAATAAGATTCTAGTTTTCCTAATTTTATAAGAAAGATTACGGGGGAAAAAACTTAATTGGCTAAGAGATTGGCCTATCACAGAGCAGCCCTGGAATCCAGGCCTGGGATTTAAACTGCCAAAGGGATAGTGGCTGCGTCTTAAATTGACCACTAGTTGAGTAACCGGGGAATCAGACATTTTGTAGCATGTGAATCTAGAATAGAAGCTAGTGCACTGGAACATTCATCCCCTTAAGAGTATCCCACAGTCCACTGCTAAAGGAATTTTACCACCAAAATCAAATATGGTGCACAAATAACTGAATATTCAGTATCTATAACTGTGTGTAATTTATTGATTGCCAGACCTCTGGTCTAAGAGAGTGTTCTTGGGACTTGACCTGACAGGACGTGGTCTCACCTCCTGAATGATCTTCTGGAGCTCCTTGTTCTCGCGCTCCAGCTGTCGGGACTTCTCCTCATCGTTGTTGTTGGTGGACGAGCCGGTCTTCACTGCCTCCTGGGCGTCAGACTGCCACTCCCCCCGGGTGATCAGCCTTCGCATCTACACAACATCACAGCGAAGACGATGTCAGTCACCGGCATGCTGATGCCTGCTCATCATTACTACTTATTGTAAGTTGCTTTGGATAAAAGTGTCTGCTATATATATAGAATATATACAGCTCTGGAAAAAATGAGGAGACCACAGCACTTATATAATAATATAATATAATAATATAAATATAAAAATATTTAAAAATAAAAAGTTATGAATAGTAAAACCAGATAAACTGAAAATTATGCAATGGTCTCTTCATTTTTTCCAGAGCTGTATATAGAGACACAGTAAGAGACACAGTAAACGTACATTAATTGAACAACAAACTATTTAAATTCAATAAGTTAAATTGTGTCTTTTAGTTCTTGTTTTGTGGGCTAGTCTGAGTCTAGTGACAGACAATTTCCAAAACACTTTTGGGGTAGGATTATGCTAAAACTGTGTCCTCAATTGTTTTCCCATTACCTTGGGGACAAACAGCACCACCAAGGTGATGTAGGCAGAGAAGACGACAGCCAGCGAGGCAAAGGCGAAGGACGCATCCTGCTGTGAGGAAAGGATCATCGTAACGGGAGCTGTGATCAGACACAGAACCTGGGAGAGGGGGAGAGAAGGGGGGGGGGGGGGCATCATTTATCAAGCAATATAATCAAAGCTTTAGGGAGTTTGACATGTTGGCTGATGCAATGTAAATACCCAGTGTATGTTGTTCAATTTAACTTGGTTAAATGTCAACTTGTACTGTATGGTTGTCTGGAGATTTTAATATATCATAAATATAATAATAATATTTTATTTTAGCTGAACACAACAGAGCTAAGACAGCAGGGCCGCCTTATTTAAGTTAAAGGCCGTCTGTAAAATTGGCACACATGACCGCAATGCATCTTGATTATAAAAACAGAGTTTGACCTGCGTGTGCATGGGCACGCAAGCTTCCAGAGAGGGGCTGACACAGAAATGAGAAATCCCAGAGGCCACAATAACAAACTACATGGATGAATGAATATACAGTATGTTATCTCCACAACCACATGTACACACCCATGGGGTCAAATTTAGGATAGATGTAGTTGAAAATGTTTATTTGTATGTATGTTTAAGTTAACTACAAATCATATTTTAAAGTTTTGACCTTTCATCAACAGACGATGAATGGTTTAGGAAGTGGGTTCATTTTTGTCAAAGATAATGTGTACTATGTAGCCTGTTCTCAGTTCCTAAAACAGTGCGACTGAGTCTCGGGGCGTTTGTGGGTGTTCTGCTTTTTCTTACATATTTTTGAGGCAGCGCAATTATGTTAATGATGTGTGAACGTGCTACCAATTTCCCACTAACCAGGATTAATCTACATACAAGTCCCTTGAGCATATGTTGAGTGCTCACTACACCCTACACCTTACTAGAAACCAGTTTTGTTGTAAATGGTTCAGAGTAATTACTTCATGGTATTGTTGAGATCCTGAAACTAGCACATATTGTAAGCACAGAAGGAAATGGAATAAACGCTAGAAGAATGTACATTTCGTTGTGACTTGATGGATTTGGCATTGTTTTGTCTTTGTAGCATTTGTGCCAAGAAAGCGCAGCTGAACTGTATTGAAATGAGAACTGAGTCAAGAGGAAGCTGTGAGGTTTTGAAACGAAAGTGAGAGGGCAGAGATTGAGGCTAAATGGAAACGGGTTGAGTGGCATAAGCTGGGGGTTGGATGTAGATTCATATTGATCGAGTGTCACTCATCTCCAAAAACCTAAAGACCCCCGCCCCCGGCGAAAAGTCTGCATCCCTATTTTCTTCTGTCGGCTCATTGCTTAGACAGACAGATACTCTCTCTCTCTCTCTCTCTCTCTCTCTCTCTCTCTCTCTCTCTCTCTCTACCGTTCCTCAACTTCCCATCCCTCGTCAAGTGAGAAATACAATTTCCGCACGCTCGTCATTTCGGGGTGGAATCCGCTTAGATATAATTACGTTTTAATTAACCTTCGACAAGTTTTGTTCCAAACTGAGCAGGTGGGCCCCCTTTTTTATCCCACTCATGTATTTCAGCTCACAAATAGATCCCAGGGGTGTAATGACGTCAGCAGATGTGCGCGGCGAGGTCAGTCTCATTAGTTTGACAGGCAGACGGGCGACGCTGGGCCGCGACTCGGCACACACACGCGCGCTCACACACACTCGCACAAACCAGGAGGAAAAGAGCACAGAGCAACAAACAACAAGCAAGTTTTTCCCTGAACTCACCTAAATTGGGTTCAGCGCAAGATGGATAATCCTCAGAGAGGAATAAAAATAAACAAAACGGTAAATTCTCACAAATTGAAACGGCTGTTGATTAACATGCCGGTCCGGCTTGTTTTGAGTAAAAAAAAAAGGAGGATTGGTGTTTCAGAAAAAGACGTATATTTGTCCTTTAAACTGCTGCACTTACGGAAGCAAAATAGAGTCTGACTGTGGTCAGACAGTGTGATGGGATGACACTTAAAGTAAGAATGTCCATATTCATTCACAAGGGACTAGAGATTTAATCCATGGATGGACTTTGTCACCCGTCAAACTACAACTGCTTACTTCCACTTAGGCCACTTAGGCCCTTGAGTGTGTATTAATTTAGATGCACACAGATACACACACACACACACACACCAGCGTAAGGGTAAGAGAAACACACACACACGCACAACACACACCAGCAGCAATGCCAAGAGACACACATACAGACACAATCTGTGGAACTCACGGCGACGTTGTAGATGGCCATGCCTACAGCGCGGTGGTCGTTAATTTTCTCAGTGGAGACAGATTTGGTCTCGTAGGCCAAAAAAATCCCGAGCAACAGTAGCAGACCTTTGTAGCCGTACACCACACCTGGAGTGCAGACAGGAAAGTGAGATGAAGCACAATCATCATTCATCTCCACCACACCAGCTCACATGGTCTCTTTATTTATTTAATTTATAAAACAGCAGTCAGTAAAACATCATTAAAACAGCCTTTGACACAGTTTAACTACAAACACGTCTTGAAAACCAGGTAGAACAACACATCATAGTATAAAAAGTATAAAAATAAATAAAAGGCTAGTGTGTATTCTTATATTGGCCACTAGAGGCAGAGCAGTGAAAAGATGGGTCCCAGTACTGCTCACAGCCTTAGGAAGCATTTCCATGACCAATTGTGCGTTTCCACTGAAAGTACTTCCTCCAAAAAAGACAGATTTCCGGAAATATGGAAATACCCAATACACAATGGGAGCTTTTGAAAACATTTATGAAATTGCATAATGATACTACATCACTTTAAAGGACTGCTTGACCCAAAAACCATAATTAGTGTAAAAATTACTCAACCAACAAAGCCTAAAATGCTGGAAGAAAAAAGGTTGTATTCCCTTCATGAATCTTTCTGATAGTGTGATAGTGATCAACTATGAGGGGTGAGTAACTGATACTGGTCAAGGATTTCATTAAGCTTTATTCAAGAACAACAATGACTAAAGTATTACACTTCTATTCATAATAGAAGTGTGTAGTGCTGAATTATTTAATTCATGTTTAGACATGAAAAAGAAAAAGGTAGTGTAATAACTTTGAGGAATACGTCTTGCAGTAAAGGTGTCTGTAGCCCATAACATCAAATATTTAAAGAGATTTTAATGGCTTTAAAGTTCCCTGAGCACTTAAAGTTTTACTTTTAAAGGAGAGAAAAAGTAGAGGAGAGACGGAGAGATGGACAGATGGAGAGAGACAAAGAGCACTCTCTCTCACCCAGCCAGGTGTTCATCTTCTCTGAGCTGCAGTGCTGCAGCAGGGGCTGAATCAAAACATCCAGGTCTGCTTTGGGAGCTTCTCGGGTGAACTTCTACACACACACACACACACACACACACACACACACACACACACACACACACACAGAAACAATGCCCCACACATTCAAAATGTCATTGCATCAATGCATTGTAAACACAGCTATAGCTATAAAGAACATTTGATTTAAAGGTCCCCTGTCTGTTTCGTTTTGTGGTTGGTTGTGTGGTCGGAAGGGACCTGGAAGGGCTGGAATCATTTTGAAAGTGAACATGTGATTTAGTTGTTTAGTTTAAAATTGTCCAAGGCAAATGTCACCCTCACTCTCCAAGTAAATGAAGGGTGAACTAGAACATCTTTACACCCATAGGGTCAACTATAAGCTAGATTGAGGTGAAAATCGTACTTAGTACACCTTTGAAGGCATCACCACTCTTTTTCATTACTGCATTCTGATTTGTTTTTCATGATCTCGTACGGCCGGTGTGTGCCGGGAAAAGCTGAGCCCCACGAGGCTTTGTGTGTGTGTGTGTGTGTGTGCACGCGTGTGTGCGAAGGACGATACCTCCACGGTGATGTGTAACGGATCCACAATCTGCCAGATCATTAGAGACAGCACGTCCACGGCCAGCAGAACCCCCACTGTCGCACACAGCTTCCACGGCTCTAGGTGCTGGGAACACACAGGGAAGAGTGGGGTGGGGGACTAAAGTCACTTCAAGTGTGTGAGTGTGTGTGTGTGTGTGTAATTGCGAGGAGGGAGGAGGGGCCTGCGGGCTATAAATAGACATGCCGGCGACTGACGGGGAAAAAAAACGGTGGTGGGTTCAGTCGACCTCGGAAAAAGGTTTGGAGTCGAAGGTGTGACCTTCTGTGACAACAGCAAGACATCCACTGTCTTGCTGTTGATGAACAGCAAGTGTTCATCCACGCAACAGAGAAAGCATGCATCACATTTATACCTGTTACCATAAATCTGTTATTCATTTAGTTGCTCCTCAACACCCAAAGAAGGGGTGCAACTTGGCAAACGAAACACTATTCACGCGTATTATGGACTTCAAATAGACCAACGTCAAGACCCTTGCAAATTTCACATACAGCATCTTATTATACCAAACTAATCCCTGTATCAGAAAACCCTTCTTCTAAAAATCCACCGTGTAGCGCTGGGAGGGTTTAACGCCGACACACAATCACACACGGCGCCTCGATGACAGAGGCATTAAAATGGCAAAACGGCCTCGTGTTGAATAGGCTAGTAGCTGCGAAGGGGAGGGCTCGCTCAGCGTGAGAGGTTCCCGGCTAATACAATCCCCCCCCCCTCCCCCCGCCGTAAGGCCTCCCGCTGTGCATGGGTTTTCATAAATATTCAGCGAAGGGCTTCATATCCCTGTCTCCTCTTCCATTCCTCTTGCAACTTCCCCTCACCTCCCAGCTGGAGCGTCCACTTTAAGACATGACGTTTCACACAGTCTTTGTTCCCTACATGCAGGGGGGAGTCAGAGCCGGCGCGTTGGGAGGGGGGTGGAGATAGATAAGCAGTGCTTTATCGGGTTTGGCCTTCAACGCTGGGACCAATAGGACGGAGTTCCACAGTTGACACAGCAAACAGATACTCGACTGCGCTCAAGGGCAGGCAAGGGCCACGCATCTCTCTCTGTGGGCCAACTACAAAGGCGGGTACGAGACGAAAGGTAAAACCGCAATGGTGCACTGGGGAATAAATCATTTCAGCCTATATGGGTCGTCCTTGAAGGGGATGATGATTAACTAAAGCCTAACTCCCCAACAGCTCAGCATGGGAGCTTGGAGAACAGTTAATTGCTCTCTGCTGGAAGGAAAAATCTTCCGCCTCAAACCTCCTCCTTTTCATTTACCTTCCTCTTATCCTTTTTGTCTTCTTTCTTGGTGAAGACGGTGTGGACCCACCAGATTTTAGTGAACATGCTGCCGTACGCCAGGCTGAACCCCAGGCCGAGGAGCCAGAGGCGGAACTGACGACAGAAAGGACACATTAAGACATTTCAGATTGATATCTCAAAGGAATTAATCATACCACGTGATTCATTACCTTCATTAAGCCTCGATTGAGTTTAATGGCTTTTCTTTTGAATGACCTTGAAAATGACACTGTACTGCTACTGTGGAACAATTCAAACCAAACCGAAGTAAAGGAGGCGAAACCTTGAATCACAGTGTAATCTCTTGTGTAATGCTTTTGTGTTTTGAACCTCTGTGGCGATAATTTTTAAATAAATATTTGGCACAAGAAAGGGCACAACAGGACACTAAACTGGATAAATAAATATATTAATATTTTAAAAATATTATATTATATTATATAATAAAATATATAATTGTACCAATCTCCATGTCCACAAACCACAAAGTGTTCAGCTTAGTTTTAATGATTGGTTGGTTCTGAATAATTAAGCCCATGTGTTTGAGCCCACTATGTGCAATACTGTAGCTGCATACCTGGCAGACAGCTGGGAAATGCCTTCTGTTAACATGGAGTCCGTCAAGGCCCAGTGGAAATACGGCAGCCAAGGCCAGCATGCAGCCCACCGCTGTCATATTGTTCAAGTAGGGCTGGGAGTTCTGGATGTACCTGTCACACACACAGCTTTTCTTAGAAAAACAATTGAACTTAAATAGAAAGATTCATTTAAAATCTTGGCCCCCCAAAATGCCTCTTGTGGGCCACCAGGGGGTCATGAGCCCCTTGTTGAGAACCACTGCTCTAGAGTGTCCCAATGAACAAGCTGCCAATGTAATACAACAACAAAAAAAGGCCTTAAATTGTGTGTGGGTGTGTGTGTGTGTGACAGAAAGAGAGGGAGGTGTATGTAAAGTTGTGAGTACTGTGTGTAGAGTGTGTGAAAGTGTGCACAACTGAATGGGCCAGGTGTGTGGAGGGGTGTTAGGGAGAGGTATGTGTCTGTGTGTGTTATCTAGCCTACCTGACATTGCTGTTGTAAATGTTGAAGGTGAGACAGACTATTCCCAACAGTATTCCTAGGCCGGCAAACACAGATACGGACACAAACAGCTTCTGGGAGAGGTAGCGGAACTCCTCAATGACTACGGTCTGGTCTGCTGGGGGGCCAGAGCCTGGCACAGACAGACAGACAGACAGACAGACAGGCAGTCAGACAGTGATAGATAGGCAGGCAGGCAGACAGACAGTTAGACAAAAAGTCAGGCGGGGGGGGGGGGATGAATAAAAGAGCAATCAGAGAAATAAGACTGAGCCTAAAACAAGATACAAATGAAACTGATTTGATTAAGAAACCAAACAAGGAAAAAGTGAGTTGAAGTTTAGGGTATAGTAAGAGAGGGGAATTTGTTGTGGGTGGTTTGGGGGGGTGGGGGACAGTACAGGGGAGCGACCTGAGCCCATTGGATCTGAGTCATATCGACCTGCTTCTGTGTGATGAAGAAACTGTGGTCTCTCTCTCTCGCTCTCTCTCACTCTTATTCTCATTCGTTCTCTGTTGTGGCGGTGTTGAAACCCTTCCCAGATCAGTATCACAACTAAATATCAACCACTCTAACCCACTCTTCCATAAACACACACCACATACTCCAGTAGGGGAAAAACCTAAATCCAAAACAAGTGGTGGGAAACTGGTTACAGTACAGAGAACAAGACAAAGTATAACCCAATAAAGGACACCAGCCCACACCCCCACACACCCCTACTTTATGAGCTGGCACTGAACCTGGAAAGCCCTATGCAGGCCACAATAACAATAAGTGTGAAATGAAGTGGATAGATGTAATCACCATAATCATATCTATACCCACATAGAGTAAAGTTTAGATTGAAAAGATTGAAACCGCTAAATTGAAAAGGCTAGATTTAAACAGCTTGATATAAACACTAAAAGTGTTTAACAGGACTAGTTGAACTGAGACAGGTGCACAGTGCATGTACACTGTACAGTATGTTTCCTTATAAAAATTAGCTAGCCTGTTGCACAGCAATGTGCGCCATAGTAATTGTCATGACAGTAATTGACATTTCTGGCTTGGCATAGGACATGCGAGGATATGAGTCTCTTTTGTGCATCAGCGTTGCATAATTCAACGTTCTAACACAGGTTTGTGGCTCCAGGGCAACGCAGCTAGCGGTTTCTTTGCTAATATTTCCGGAAATTATCGCAACAAGACGCTGATAGTAGTCTCATTGAGGTCAGCATAGAAACAGCTGACAACATACATGCCTGTTGCTAGGGAGACTGGTGTAGGTTTGTCTGAAGTTGATATTCGTTGTAGTCTGATAGAAGGCCGTTGGGGTTTTTAAACAACAGATAACTGCTGTTTGAAAGTCGCTGGAGTCCATCTGCAACAGTGCGATTTCCTCTTACGCATGAAAAAAGGTCTGTGTTTGCCGATTTATTTTGGGTTACGTTTTTTATTCTGTGTATATATAGAGAGAGAGAGTGAGACAGAGAGAGTTTATTCTACACGTTATCCTGTGTCATGCATTTCAATTAGCTTCATATATATTGCAGAGTTTGTCCAGACCTGTGTGTGTGTGTTTGCACACACGTTTTCTCCCTCACTAATACCGTTCCCTGCCCTTGATGGTGGAACCGGGACAGTATGTTACTATGGCAACAGGCCTCATAATGGTTACCACGGCGATGTGAGAGAGAGAGGCAGCGATGCAGTGGTTGTTATGGAGACCGAAAGAAGAGAGAGAGTAGAAGAGAGAGGAGAGTGGAGGAGAGGAGAAACAGATGGAGCCTTCAAGAGAAGAAGATTACGGGGAACTGTAGAGGGCCATGTGATTCAGGGCACATGTGAATGAACGAGTTTGAGAAAAAAATAATAAATAAGAATGAATAAAAAAAGAAGAAAGACAACAAATATGAGGAGGTTGGGGGTGTAGGAGTAAGAGAGAGAGAGAGAGAGAGAGAGAGAGAGCAATGTGTTTCCAACTGAGGAAACGCGTTTCCGCTCAGCGCCACGCCAGCCAATCAGAAACAAAGTCACAGTCTCCTTCTTAGTCGTGCTTTGTCACGTCACTCAGGTTGTTTATTTTTAGAGCACCTCCCCAGGCCGGCTGGATGGTGGTGGCGGCAGTGGTATTAGGGGACGCCTGGCTGGTGAAGACAGGAGTCTCGCCACAGTGGGGTGAAACCCTGTCAGGGCGACAGGCAGGGTCGCCGCTTCCCTCCACTGTCATTCGGCTGTCTGCGGTGATCAGGCGACAGACCGGCCGCTGCCTCAGCGCAGAGGGCAAGAGCCCAAGTCTTAACAGCAGAGGTCACTAGTGAGACCTTGAAGCGTGCGCGTTGTAGAAAAATAAACTTTCACTTCATCTGGGGGCGCGTTCTTGTCATTGAACCGTAAATTCTTCCAATTCTTTTAGGGGACAACAGGCCATGGTGACGTGAAACAATTTTGAAGAGGACAAAAGGGGACACCTGGGAAATTAGAGCTCATATGGCTTCTCTTCACGGCCGAGATAACGACAGACACCTCATTGTTCAAACACTGGGAGGGGGAGGGGGGGGGGTGACTGTGACGCTCCGGAATGAGTTCAGAAATGCTTACAGGAAGATGAAATAGCTGTGAACATGTTTACTATAGTTTTCACTTATTAAAACACATTTCAAGAAGTAAAACTGTCCGCTTAGACATTTCAGGACAGTATTTGAGCCATTTGCAGACCTTTAAATAGGCACTGAATGAGCAAAAGGAACCGAACGACAAAGGGAACTGAGAAGTTCAAGGACATTTACTACATAACAACAAATTGTAATTACACCACTTTGAGAGGAGCCGCATTCCTTTATTGCTTTCTTCAGTGGTTTGCTCTTCTTGTTTGTATTTGCTTATCAACCTCCGCTGCTTTTAGAAACAACACGCACAATTAAACCTTCATCTACTCAGTGCTCAAAGGAGAAGAAGTGATGTGAACATCCAGCAGGCTTCCTGTACTGATCGGGGAAAGCCATTTAAGTCCTCCCAAGTCAAGGTCAAGGAGCCCCATCCCTGTAAATTGCTGCCCAGATTACTTTGCCCAGCGCAGACTGACCAACCCAGCATCTTCTGCTCTGGCTGTCAAATGTGTTTTCATGTTTAATTAGTCAACAAAATTAAATAGAACTTCTGCCCCAGTGCAGTGACGGCTGGACAGCTAAGACATTACGATCGCTGCCGAGCATTGAGTAACTAAACCGGACATACTGACTGATAGACCATCTCGGCCAACCTCGTGAGTGCATAGAGGAAGAGTGCTGTGGACAGTGATAACAAGAAACATGCAGGGCGGGGGGTGGGGGGAATGAATCTTCCTCACCGATCCACCTGTCGTTCCCATACCAGGACAGATTGCCTTTAGTGCTGTCGTAGTATCCAATTTTCTTATAGCTCCCTCCTGCCCGGGGGGAGAGGGAGAGAAAGAAGGAGGGAGGTCAATATGCCATTAGCGTGTACACACACACACACACACACACACACACACACACACACACACACAAAGTGAGGTAAATTCATACCAGTTAAATCTCAGTCTGAGTAAATGATCAAACCCAACATTGATTTTACACTGCTATCCCTGCTTAGTTTCCTACCAGGGATAAAGGAGAAGCATACCTGCTAAATAGCTCATTTGGGATTTTACGTTTGACCAGGGGGGATACAGGTGACCCTATGAACACATAACAGTAAGGTCTAGTATCCTAGTAGACCCCTGCAGTGTGCGAGGATTGGGCCAGTCCCGTGGGGGTTCAAACCACTGACTGAGCAAAAACAGCCAAAACAGTTGAAACCGTTTTCAATTGAGAGTTCCCTGACTGATATTTAAAGCGAAGGATGGTTCTAACCAGGCTATTACCTAAACCTAATAGAGGCACTTCTAAAGCCAAACTATTGGCTTCAGGGGGTCCCTTTAGAAACTGGGTGATTTTACAGACACTACATCCATCTTTTATATATAGTCGGCAAAAAACAGATGAGAGGCTAAACCTAAGACAATTTCAACAAATCCCTGCATGCCTGTTCTCCCCTAGCACTCATGATCTGAAGTGTGCAGCAAACACCAGACAATGTTCACATACAGAACCTCAGAAACCTAAGGAAGAGACTAGGCTGAATAATCATCTTAACCATCGGTTTTTTCCACTGATCCGAGGCCACCTCTCCCTCCGCAGTCAACGCGATCCTCATCGGCCTAATTACCACGGATGATTTCATAATCTTTAATTATTAAATCACTCAAAATTCTACCTCTGAAGACGACAGGATCAGCCGCAGCTGCAGCGAAAGCAGAAAAAACAACCTTAATTTTCGGTCCCCCCGAAATACAACGAGGTTCCAATACAGGGCCACAGGTCTTCCTGCGCTGACAGCGCGACACAAAGTAACAGCAGACCGAACACGAGAACAGAGAAGTACTGATCAAAACACAGCCAGACAAACGACGACTGGATATAACAGTGCCATCATCTCCGTGTCATGGAGGAGGGCGGCAGGGTTCAGCGAGCTCTCTGAACACAAGCATCAATGTCACGGGGGGGATGAATAATGGGGGCATGGAACTGGTTGACTGGGAAGAAACCACTGAAACTTGGGGAGAGGCCTCACTCATAAATCCTATTGGAAATTCAATTAGAGTTTTATAGTAAACAGTGCTCAGAAAAAAAATTCATAATTCACGATCGTTAAGACCTGCTGTCAGTGCAAGTAAAGTCCTTGCAAATGTTGTTAAAGTAAGAACATATGAATATGTACATCTTTCAAAAGCTCAAATTTTCACTACATTTATCCTTGAGAAAAGTGTGCATTTTCTTTCAAGGATAAACGCAGCAGGTTTTTTGACAGACTATGTGAATGAGGCCCCTGTAGCCCTTCTCTGTTTTCTGAAACCAGTGAGGTGTAAAGCATTTTTGAAGGTCTCTCTTTTTCACCATACAAACCCTACTGT
Source organism: Percopsis transmontana (assembly GCA_025447815.1). Lineage (NCBI taxonomy): Eukaryota > Metazoa > Chordata > Actinopteri > Percopsiformes > Percopsidae > Percopsis > Percopsis transmontana. Next base: position 2,905 of record JAOEHI010046736.1, on the reverse strand, counting down.
CACTTTATACCGACTTACTCCTATCGGCGAGACAACGAACCATACAGACCTGTCACAAACAGCCGGAGTACACTAACACTGAAACTACACAGCAGACTGCAGTAGACGCACTGGGAAACTGATGTAAACATACAGTAGTGGCTTTGTGACCAGGAACGATAGCATTAACATACTGTAATGTGGCACCAGAGAATGACGTTGGAGAGAACTTGAATTTTTTAAATATTTTTTTTTTTATTATTTCGTCAGAACTAATTTGGCACGTACATAAAAGTAGCTTATTTTTAAAGTTTTCCAACTTTTGATAAAATATTTAAGGAGCTATATTAAGTTTTAATGCATACATTTTTTTTCTCTAGAATGATAAAGTACATCTGTGCCATGGGAGAATATCAAGCCCAAATTGTATATTCATAAAGAGACACTACTGCAAAAACAACAACATATTGCTCTGGGCCATAAACATTCAAGAACATCTTCTAAATATACAATGTGCACTTTACCTGAAAATAAAACGGCAAAACTATACGTTGGTTTTTAATTGCAATCCACAGTGCCTTCCTGTGATCTTTAGTTCTGTCTACTAATCCACTTCCACAAGACTAGTAAATGTGAGCAAACTGTTAAACACATTAAATATATAATCCAAGAACCAAGCAGGCAAGCCACGCTGACAACATCGTTCTAACAATTTCACGCTTCTCCAATGCCAATTGCAAGCTGGTGGTTACAACACGTTTCGGTTTCTTAATGGAGGGAGGGGGGGGGGGGGCGTGACACATACGTCTGTATAACGTGACTTACCTTGTAGCTGTTCAATAAGGGTCCAGGCCATTCTGGATCCCTGTGCATCAAACACGACATGTCCCTGAGGAGAAAAGAGAAAGAATTTAATGGGCTCACATCGCAAAGCGCCAGTTAGGGACTGGCTCTTTGCTCTTCCCTGCACACTCATTCCTCTCTCACTTTTGACTGACTGAATTAAAAAACAGAGAAAGAAATAAAATAAATAAAAAACTTGACATTGTGGCGAGCAGCGCTACTCACAGACACGCCTTCAAAGGAGCTGGTGTTGAGCGCGCGGTAGATCTCAGCGGTGATGTCCCGGTTGTTGTAGTTGAAGTCCTCCAGCCTGCGGCCCCTGGCCTTGAGGGGCCCCACGGTCTTGTTGAGGGCCAGGGCGAGAGCCCACACTGCGTCGTAGGCCAGAGGGGCCTCCTGGAAACCGCCTGTCTCCTCCGGGTTCTTTCCCCCGAGCTTAGACATCAGCTGGGCCAGAAACTCCTGGGACGTCTGTGCGAGAACAGACAGGCAGGGAGACATGAAGACGTGAGAGAGAACAGAAGCACGTTAGTGTGTGTGTTCAAGACAGAGAGGGCGTGAAGGAAAAATAGGCTGTGACCGTGCATCGCAAAGTGTCACTTCGGATTCATGATCCTGGCTTCTCTCGCTTCTGAGGAGAGTTCAGCACCACCCTTGCGTGAGTCTGACTCGTGGAGTGTTTCCTCCACCTGGTTCTTACGGGCATCACAAGCTGCCGCTTTCCCTGAATAAACCATTAATGCCCCCCCCCCCCCCCCATCGGACACTCGAGTGATGACAATTAACACCTCGAGTCTCCGAGTTACCAGGAGCTACAGAATCCCCATATGACTATTACATGTCATTAAATACACAGAAAAAAACTCATAGAATAATTGATTGACCAAAAATTTATCAAATTCTATTTCAATTATTGAATAATTGGTTAAGTGATCATACAACAAATCTCATGATCTCAATCTAAAGAAATAATAAGTGCCAAATGTGGCCAAATGTCTTTGTTCTATATTGTAAAATGTGTTATGTTTTAGATTGCTGGGTAAACATTAAGCAAGTGATGAACATTTACGATAATTTTGTACATTATTATCTTATTTCTACTGCCATTTCATTGTGTAAATCGTATCAATTCATTGATTCATTGAACAATCAGGTAAATAATATGATTAAATTATACGTTTTCACCGCACAATCAGGTGCATTTGGAAAAGGTAGGGCCCAGGCACAGCAGCTATATGGGGAGCTTTACTCCAGGGATTTATTCCCTTTTATCCATATGTTTGACCAGGTTAAATATTAAACATAAAATATACTGTAAATGACCAGATTTTACTTTACAATGTATAGTGTATAGTGGTCATTATGACTCTTTGTACTTTGCATTTTCTCCAGTGAGGGAATGCGTTTAGTATGACTAAGTGCAAGGCATTGTATTTCACTGAATATAGTATACGATACAATAGAATATGATACAACCTTATTGTCCAGCTGAGGATGGAAATTGGTCTTTCTTTCCAACACACATTTGAAAACATTTACAACAGACAATAGAAAGCGCACATTCACTTGTCTTACACAGTAATTAATAATGTGCCTTTTATATATAATTTAGACAACCATTTTTCCAGCCATATAAATAGAGTAACACCTCCTAGAATGAAGCAAAATGCAGCAGGTAATTCCCCTTTATCTTGTTAGAACCCGTCGCGATCCAGAGCGAGTTGAGCCCTCACCAGGTTGGACGCACCGCGCACCGTCTCCGGGTTGAGCATGACTATCTCGGTCGTCACGTGACCCTCCACAGCCTCCGTCATCTGCTCCACGGTGCAGTTAATGGCCGGGTCTTTGATCTTAAACCAGTTGTCAGCATACCAGCCAATCAGAAACCACACAAACTTCTTCCCGTACAGCTTCTCCTTGTACACCTGGCCAATAGGAGAGGAGCGGGGACGAGGTACGAAGGGGGGGGGGGGGGGGGGGGGGGAAAAAAAAAAAACACACAATAAAACCAGGAGTAATAAAAAAAAATAAAAAAGGGGCGCTGGGTAAAAGAGGGGAAATAAAAACGGAAAAAACAAAAAAA